>JARKIC010002064.1:0-79532 GCA_029378375.1 Mycena olivaceomarginata
TGGTGTAACCTTGGCTCAACCAGTTAGCTGTTCATATTCATGCTGTTTTGGGCTCTCCAGGGTATAAAGTGTGTAATGCAACCGTGGGAATGTGCGGCGGACACATCCGCCACCCTGCCGATTCAACCAGTTTTTCTTGGTTTCTGCATGTTTGAGTATTTCAGTTACCATTCCTGGGATTTAATTCCGCCTGGCTGCTGTACACCTCCTGAAATTCAAACAATTCATTTAAATACCAAGTGAGACATAATGTCCTGTAGCATGGCATCTAGAGCGAGGAGCATTGAGGGAAAACATGTCACTCCAATAGAAGAACAGACTGGGAAAATTAGGCTAGCCTGAGGTGAGAAGGTGAGAGGCAAATGAAACAAAGAGAATTTGTAAAACAATCAGAAGTTCCATCAAACAGTAGAGGCAGATGTGTCCGCCACTATTGCTAAGTGTTTGAAACTCGGATAACTTATATCTGAAAAGAAGAACCCATTGAAAAGATAACCAAAGCTTCAAAATGTAAGGTCAGACTGAGGGATACAAACCTACAGATCAGGGCTCAGGTGAGTGGTGGATGTGTCTACCGCTATGAACCTGCAAGACAAAACCGGGCGGGTTGGGCACAGATAGAAGGCGGCTGTCGGGTGAAAACCAGCTGCATCAAGTACAGGATGAAAGCAATGAAGATGATGAAAAGGCCAGGGTTAAATTCGAAGTGGCGGACACATCCGCCGCTATGCTTCACGAGCCAGAACTCGATTATAATGCACCAGGAAGTAAGCAAGATATCAATTAGAAGATGACCTTTGGGATTGAATTACCAGAGCCTTGAAAATTCAATGAAAAATCAAGCCTGCAATTGACGGCGGATGTGTCCGCCATGTTGTTCTACACACTGAATTTCGAGTCAAATCGCACCTAGCAGGGATTCAAAGATCATCTTGAATGCATAGACACAATGGGGAGCTGGAGATGCAAGGAAGGAGCGGTTAGGCGGCACGATCAAGGGTGGGCGGGTGGTGAGCAGGTGTCTCCGGCGCAGTGTTCAATGGGCTGATTTTCGGGTCAAATCAAACCTAGAAGGACTGCACATATTGGGTATGATAGTGAGACATGAGGCAAAGCGCTGGCAGATGGTATGGCAGCAGGTATAGCAGTGTAGGGCGGGGCGGGTACCGTCCGCCAGCCGCATGTTTCCCCAAGCGGACATGACCTCATAATTATGACATGTCCGCCTGGCGGATGAGGGCCTTTAAGGGGGTATTTTACTACAAAATAACCCCCCTTAAAGGCCCTTTACGTAATTGTGGCGGTGTACCCTGAGGTGACGTCATCCCCGAATCCTCCAGCGTTAACAATAAGTATGGCCCCCCCAAGTGGATTATGTGGGTTTTTAGACCACAACTCCTCAGACTCTCTTCGACCCAGCTTCGACTCACATATGACACTGACGATCGTAACTCACTCTGACTCGACGATCATCTCGTCTTTCTCCGCCAGCAGCAAAATTTTCCCCGCCGCCTCCTCAGCTAAGTTGCTTCGGAAGAAGAACAGGCTCACTGCGAACTCAGGCAGTCGTACCTCGCTGCCAAACGCCAAATTTATTTGGTAAGGCGTCTCGCTCGCTGGCTGTCATAGTTAACATATACATCATTGACCTAGAACGCTATCCACGCTGCGCGTCCTGTTGCTTTTTGGCACATACCGTCAAAAGAGCATCGTGTATGTGGTGGCATTTGGCTTTACACTCCGACGTAATATACATACTCACTGCATATCTAGACGAGGGAGGGGTTGGACACAAGGAACGTTGATGAAAAAGAGGGACAACTCTCGGAATGGGAGGCATCCTTATCTTCAGAACAACTTCAGAAGACCGAGGTGCGTCAAACACGCAGTGGCTGCGGTTTAATCTTGTAATTCAGATAGTTATGATAGTATGCTGCAGGCGATAGATGATAAATGGCAAGAATATGCTCAAAACCTAGTGGATGAGTATAGTTGGGGTCCTATTACTAGCTCAAGTCCTCGAATCGGAAACCTCCAATGGCTCGACAAGGCAATTTGTGATTTGTGGCTGTGTCGTTTGCGTTTCTCTGAACGATGACTGCCACTTTGCCGCAAGAACTGATAGATGCGATCCTGGACCACCTTGCGGTGATCCCCCTTCTCTTAAGGCTGCTCCCTTGTATCCTGCGCCTGGGTCCCGTTGTACCAGACTACATCTCTTCAAAACCTGCACCTTGAACCCTCGCAGCGTTTTCGACTTCTCCGTCCTCCTACGCTCCCCTCATTGCACATTCCGCCTACATATCCGAAGCATCCACCTACTCAGAGAAATCCCAACCTCGACGCTGCACAACAAGTTCGACGACCCTGCATTCGCGGTGGACCTGCGCGGCCTCACAGGTGTCCGCGCCCTCGAGCTGACGTTCAATACCTCGGCCGCGCGCCCCCTGCCCGACGGCGCGTCCCCCTACATGGGCTTCCTTGCGGCCTTCCCGCAGCTCACCCGCCTCGTCCTCAAAGGTCTTCAAATGCGTGCCCCTCGCGCCGCTCGTCGACACGATATGCCTCTTCCCCGTACTGCAGGAGCTGCACCTGCAGCTGAGGCACCCCTTTCTGCACCCCACGGATCCTACCGAGTACACGGCATTGGCCGCCCCGCCCCCGCGCACTGCACTCCCTCGTCCTTTGCAGGCATTCGGTGGGCTCCGTCCTCCCATGGCTGCACGCTGCGGGTCATCTCCCCACCACTGCGCGTCCTGAAGCTGCATGCCCTCTTCCGGAACCAGATGACCGCTATGGGGGCCGCGCTGCAGCAGGCTCGCCTCGGCAGCTCCCTCCGGCACCTCCAGCGCCTCGACGTTTCCCTCAACTGGCTGCTCGGCACCCCGCCCCTCCTCGACCTCACGCATCACGGCGCCCTGCGCACACTCATCCTGCGCAAAGCTTTCCAGCTCTTTTGACTCCACCGAGACACTACGCTGTCTCATGCGCCTCGCCGTGCCCGCCCTCGAGTGCCTCGCGTTCGAGCTGTATCTCCCGCCGTTCTACGCACCGGCGCGCGCAATTTCGACTGGGCGGCCTTGGACGCGTTCCTCGCCAGTTTGAACGCATCGCGTGTCGTGTTCTTCGAGACTATTGATCGCACCGACCCCTCCGAGGACACGTGTCTGCGCAGGGTGTTGCCGAGGGCAGAGGCGGCGGGGATACTGCAGATAGAGTGGTTGCGTGTAGACTGAGGCGAGGCGTGGGGTTGGGTTGAAATTTGACTATGCATTTGTATAATATTAATATATATGTAGTGGATAAGTAGTTGAGGGGTATTTACTTGTATTTACTTGGACGCGGATTTCTCTTTTGCATGGCATCCTTT
The DNA here is from genome assembly GCA_029378375.1 of Mycena olivaceomarginata. Lineage (NCBI taxonomy): Eukaryota > Fungi > Basidiomycota > Agaricomycetes > Agaricales > Mycenaceae > Mycena > Mycena olivaceomarginata. Next base: position 3,371 of record JARKIC010002064.1, read on the forward strand.
GCAGCGCGGGTGTCTTTCGCGTCGCGCGTGTCGCGGCGCCCGTTTCTCGCGTCTCCCGCCCTGCGCTATGCCTCCGCGCCAGCTCAACATCGGCTCCCGCCCCCGCCCCCGCCTCCGCCCCCCGCAAACGACCTAAAAGTCGGTAGCGCCGAAACCTTCCCCCCCTCGCTCCCCGACCTCGCGCTCCCTGCGGACTCCACCGCGACCGACTGGTCCAAGAGCTACGCTGGGCTCTCGCAGCAAGCATTCTCGAAGGAGATCGCGGACGTCCTGCTGGCGCCGCTGGACCCGGTGGACATTGAGATCAAGCCTGACGGGCTACTGTACCTGCCGGAGATCAAGTACCGGCGGGTGCTGAAACCGCGCGTTTGGGCCCGGAGCGTGGGGACTGGCGCCGCGGAGCGAGACGAATGTGGGGCCGAAGATTGTGAGCCGCGAGTACGCGCTGGTGTGCCATGGGAGGTGGGTGGCGTCGCCGTTTCCTTGCGAGGACCTGGCTGATAGCTTGCACAGACTGGTTGCCATTGCGCGCGGTGAACAAGAGTACTTTGACCCGAGTGGGATCCCGACTGCGACCGAGGCGTGCAAGAGCAATGCGCTGATGCGGTGCTCCAAGGACCTGGGGATCGCGAGCGAGCTGTGGGACCCGCGTTTCATTCGTGAATTCAAGGCAAAGCACTGCGTCGAGGTCTTTGCAGAGCACATTCCTACCAAGAAAAAGTAGGTTTTTCTTTTATTCCAATAATTTATGCTTATCGTCTACTCAGGAAAAAGATGTGGAGGCGCAAAGACCAGCCCAAACTTTCGTATCCTTACCAAGAGTAGTGCAGTCTGTATCGTATTTTACTGCCAATCCACCCCTACCCAGAATATATATATCGTAAACTTGCCATGTGTTTGACCCTATAAATTATAAGCGCGCAGTAAGACAGGATCACCCTGATGCTCTTCTCCAAAAAGACCATCTTGCGTGGCCGCAGACCCCTCCGCGCCGCCTCGCGCGTTATCAACGCCTCCTTCCCCACCGCCTCTTCCGCCTTTGCCCGATGCTGGGTCCACAGCACCAACGCCACCTCGGCCCGTATTGAGGACGGTGACCAGGACCGTTAGAAAGGAGGGGCTGCGCAAGGTCTATTCCACCAAGACAACAGGCCCCGAATCCAATCCTAATAGCGACGACCAGACGTTGTATCGTGCGTGCTGTTTCTAGAGGTGCTACTCGCGGTATTTATGGTAAACCAGGCAAAGTACTGACCGCCTGGACCGAGACACCGGTGACATGGTATCCTATCCCTATTGCCGTCGGTGCGCTGGTGCTGGTAGCCATCCAGTACCGACGAAAATCGCGCAAGGAGGTCCACGTTGACGAGGACGGCAATGAGGTGATCCGCCTCAAGGGCCCGTGGCAGGTAAGTCTATAATAATACAGCTGCCCGCACGCTACACGGCCCTAGATCCACGTATTGGGCGCCCTCCCCCTGCGCAACATGTCCCCGCCTCTGGGGGTACGTCAACTCGCTCGAGCTCCCCGTGTGGTTCCGGCCCTACGGCTTCCGCCTGTATGCCGCAACGTTCGGGTGCAACCTCGACGAGATCGAGCCCGCCGACCTCCGTGCGTACCCCTCCTTGGGCGCGTTCTTCTACCGCGCGCTCAAGGAAGGGGCGCGCCCCGTGGCGGATGCAGTGCTGGTGTCGCCTGCGGACGGGAAGATGCTGCACTTCGGCACGGTGCACGACCTGCGCGTGGAGCAGGTCAAAGGCATCACGTACTCGCTCGACGCGCTCCTCGGCGTCGAGCGTCCCGACGGCGGGCCCCCCGTGAGCGTGGTCTCGGGGAACATGCCCGTCGTGGACGACCGCGAGTTCGCCAACGTGAACGGCATCGAGTACTCGCTCGACCAGCTCATCGGGGGCCCGTCGACGCCCGGGACACCGACGACGGAGGCGCCGCCGCCCCGCGCAGAAGTTCGGGAAGCAAATCGACGCGTCCGTCGTCCCGCCCCCCGTCCGAGCTCCCCTCCACGCTCGCACACGACGCGTCCGTCGCCGCCTCCCTCGGCGCGCGCCCCGCCCTCGCCTCGCGGCGCTCTGGCCCCGTCACGGCGGTCAAGCCCGCGCATTCTCTATTCTTCGCCGTCATCTACCTCGCGCCGGGCGACTACCACCGCTTCCACTCCCCCACCGCGTGGGTCGTCGAGAAGCGGCGCCACTTTGTCGGCGAGCTCTTCTCCGTCTCGCCGTACGTCGCGAAGCGGCTCGAAAACCTGTTCGTGCTGAACGAGCGCGTCGCGCTGCTCGGGCGGTGGACGCACGGGTTCTTCGGGATGGTGCCCGTGGGGGCGACGAACGTCGGGAGCATCAAGGGTGAACTTTGATACGGGGCTGCGCACGAATGTGCGGGGCAGGCCGCCGCCGCCGGGGACGTACACGGAGGCGGTGTATAGCGCGGCGTCGCCGCTGCTGGGCGGGCAGCCCCTCGTACCCGCGCAGGAGATGGGCGGGTTTTGTCTGGGGAGCACGATCGTGCTGGTGTTTGAGGCGCCAGAGGACTTTGCGTTTGCGGTCAAGGCGGGGCAGAAGGTGAAGGTGGGGGAGAAGTTGGGGGATGTGGTCAAGGCGAAGAAGGAGTGAGGTGCAGGCGTAGAAGGTGGACAGGTATACTCTACATTGGATTCATAATAGCATACCAGACGTTATAGATCCCCTGTGCAGGCGCGTCTGAGCAAGTTTTTCCCCGCAATTCACCGTGAACGTTTTTTTTTTAATTACATCAGTTGTATCTACTCATTTCCTGTAGTAGTAAAGTCAATGGCCGTGCAGTTCGCGAAAAGGAAGTTTGCATGTCAGACAGGCATCCAGATTTCCAGGCATTTGTGATTTTTTGGGTACACAAACAGTGTGTACAACCTACATATACAATATAATAGATAGAAGGAGAAAGAAAAACAAGGAGAACCGGTACTGCGTATACCGCAGTGTACATATAAATATCAGACAGTTTGGACTTCATCGGCCTTCGCGCCCCCGCCGACCTACTCGTTCGCTCGAAGGAACTTTAGCTCCGCAACGACACGCGGGTCCCGGGACGGACGCGCTCCCTCCGCCAGCGGTGGAATCACCATCCTGCGAACCCTTCGAGTACCGAACGCTGTCGTCACTAGCTCCGTGACCGTGAAGTCCGCGCCGGGCGGGTTGCAGGCGTCGTTGTCGTCGCTGGAAGGAAAGCGTCTGTCGAGGTGGGGTGGTGGAGATGCATGTCTTTGGGAGAGACCGGGGCTGGTTTGCCGATGAACGCGCCGTCGACGAAGCGGTTCTGGATAGGCGCTAGCGGGCGGCGGGAGGTGGACTCTTGATGTCGGGTTTGTAGGAAGAGCCAGCGATGGTCTGGCGGCGGAGAGCGAGTACATGGTGCAGCTCGCTCGTCTCCTCGTTATTGGCGTTGTCATTGTCGGACGGTCTACATCCGGACTTGCTGGCTAAAACGAAGGAGTCTGCCTTGGGGACTGTCCACGATAGTCTCGACTTCAGTTCGCCAATGAATGTCCTCATGATGCTGTTATCCTCAGTGGTGTTTGTCGTCGGCTTTGTCTTCCGGAGAGAGCAGGAATCGGTGGAAGCGGGGCTGGCGTGGGTCGCTGTGCTATCTGGAGACGCCTTGATATTCTGAGTAACTTCCGTAGACACGACTCAGTTCGACGCCGATTCCGCCTTAGTGGCTGTGGTTAGCTCTGACGACGGTGTAGTGACAGACGGGGACCTGGAGTTTAATGTGAGAAGAGGAGGAAAGGAGAGACGGTGGAAGTTACCCTCGCCACGACAATTACTTCTGTTTCAGACACAATCGAATCCTCCACCACCTAGATCTGCACGCGGGTTTTGAGATAGGTCTGGATCCTCCACCACGGAAACCCTTCATGTCAATCGACGAACCTGCACCATCAGGGTGTGAGACGGGTACGGGGTTTGGACGTTAAAGCTGAGGTTGCCTGCGAGGAAATTTGACATCGGCGACGCAAAGACGGAGGTGCATTTAAAGCGTGGGATGCGATATGGTGTAGTGCGAGGAGCGGACTGAGGAGAGGTTCGAAGAGCGAAGAAAAACGTCTGGGGACCGGCGCCGCGGAAGGACGGGAATCTTTGAACGAGCGGCTGACTGCGGGGAACGGGCAAGACAGGACGCAGCACGGGTAAGGACATACGACGAAGGGCGGCGAACAGAGACCGGGATACGAGAGCGGAAGGTGGACGGCGGGAACGGCGATACTTTGTCTCGGACGACCTTTGACGGCCTTGGGGATGCGGCTAGAGGGGAGACTAGATTTCCGGACGACTTCGGGCTTGGGCGGAGGCACTGCGCGGCGAACGATGGGCTTTGGTACCGGATGGATACGATCTGGGGTTCCTACATGCATTGAAACGGCAAAGGGGGGCCGTTGCGGTGCTGCGGCGGTCTGGGCGGAAGGACGACGGTCCGTCGCCGTCAAAGAGAGGATTGGTGCAGCGTCGGACAACAAAACACGACCTCGAGTATATTGCATGTGCGCCGTAAAGAGTGTATGGTAAGCGACAAGTAACAGCATAACCACTGGAATCCCTTGACGCGCGCTTTGCAAGCCAGACCTTGCCACACGCGCGGAAGTTGTGGCGGTTTTCTTCTTGACTCGTCCGACACGGCGAGATAGGTGATTCGAGCTGGACGACGAAGTTGAAGGCTCAGGATTACGAGGACGTCTATTGAAGAAATTGAAGAAACGCCCGAAATGACGGAGGTTTTATAAAGAAAGGCGGTGGCTCCGGTGCGCTATCAAGGCTGCCTACAAAGAATTGAAGCGCATAGCGAGTTTCATAGCAGAAGGGCGATGGACAATTCAAGGATTCAAGGTGCAAATTGATGGTGTCAATACACGCGGCCCATGTACTTCACTACAAGGGGCGCGCATGGACGATATCTCTAGCTGCAGGATGTGGCCCTTCTTTTGCCACAGCTTTCATGGGCCATCGCCAAGTTACATATTTGGATATACCTGGGGCAGCTCGTGGCGATTTCCTGTCGCCTCAAATCCCCTCCGAGTACGCCCATATAGTGGCAAAACGTTTCGAATAGCACCTAGTTGAACTCCAGGATGCCCGATGTTTCTAGAAGAGGCAGAACTCGGCGGAAAAACTCCTTGTCGGAGTTAGCTGGAGCGACCAGCACGACGCTCCGTATCGCCGGAAAACGGTCCGTGGACAAGAACTGATCCAGCGCCGTCCAGTCGAGACTCCCGTACAACCTTAGCAGGAGGTTCAGCGAAAGTCGCTCGAGTTTCGGTGCGGCGAGCTTCTTTATGAGCCGCATGAACTGATTGGGGTCAAAGTCGTGCGTGCGTAGAGGGAAAGCGTCGGATATGTCGAGGGTCCTCAGGTTGGGGAGCAGCTCTAGGTCAAAGACAGTCGCGGGATCGGCTGTGAGGGCAAATGAATCAGTGTGTAAGAAAAGCAGTGATGTATGCACGCACGTAACCGTGCCAGGTCGATGCTGAGATGAAGAAGAGCGCCGCCGAGCTGCTGCAGTGCCACGCGGACAGTCGGGATGTGAGCGACGTGAGGACGTGACAGCGTCAGCGTGTCTATGCTGGGAAGCTGGTTCGACCTGTTTAACCACAGGAGAATCGGGTCTATCATATTCTCAGTGATCTTCAAGCTGCGAAGCCCGCGCGGCGGTGGCGCACTGGGAAGGATATCCGAGTCCCGGAAGCGGCTGTTGGTGGATATGTAGCTCCCGTAACGCAGGGAAGAGACTTATCATGTCAAGAACGCAGTGGACGCTGAGAACAAGACGGGTAACCTGGAAAGCAGTGAAGAAACCTGTGCAGAAGAATGCGCGTGCCTCCGAGGGGACAGTGTACTGGCAGCTGAGATACAGGCTCAGCTTGAGCTCGCGGATGCCAGTGAGGCCGCGTAGATCCACCGCAATTTCGTCAAAGTAGCGGTCGGAATTGTGGTCCGAGATTTGACGACAGGACATGCTGCGAATATCCTGCGCGAAGGTGCAGTGGGGAGCACGCAGAAGATCACGGAAGACGAGGATGTCGGTTGGGCATAGGCTGCAATTTTCGAAAAGATGGGATCTACAGCGCGATACCATGCCCTGGATACCAGAGAGCAAGCCTTGAGAGAGCGGCGGTCATCTGCAAGGTGGTCGAGAATCGCGTCTACGAGTTCCTGAGGAAAGTCCATCTGAGTTGCGACATAAGCAGATACTAAGCGCAATCACATCAATCAGATCAACGATCGCCCAAGTTGCCCACTTGCTACAATGTAACTTCTCTACGTATGCCTCCCGCAGGGCCGCAGCATGGAGCACCCCAGCATCTGCACCTTCGCAGCACCCCAACGATCTTGAAGAATAAAAATAACACGAAATTCTACACGCTTTTTCACCTCGCCCGCTGGTTGCTCGGCTCCCAGATATTGGACATGTGGATTGCTCAGAAATCCCTCCGTATCATGTCTCGATTCCCTCTTTTGAAGGGGCTCTTTCTTTTTCTCGTTACTTCCAGGCTTCTGCTGCAACGCAGTTTCCCTTTCACGCCACTACTGACGCGGAGCGGAGCAACTTTGTCAATTCGCCAGCCGACTCTGAGTTTTACGAGTTCAAATGGCCCATTCGTAAAGTCGCGATAATTGGCGCCGGCGTGAGGTCTGTACTTCACTCCCCGTTCCCGAGTCCACTTGTCATTAACCTCCCCGCACTGCAGTGGGCTGCTTGCGTATCGCGAGCTGGGTTGACGCCGGCTTTGATAAAGTCAAAATTTTCGAGCGAGACGCTATACCTGGCGGTGTCTGGCACTACACGGACGAAACTCCGGTGGAAGCGCCCGTCCCCAATGAGGATCCCAAGATCGCAGATTACGAGCCTTCGCTGCCGCCGCCGGGGTAGTGTCCTGCCCTTGGAAAAATAGTACGCGGATCACAACGACACCACAACAGCGGCAGAACGGTGGAGGAGGCACCGGGCACCTCATGGAGTCTGGAAGTCGCTGACATCCAATGCGCCGGCCCCCCTCATGCATGTGAGAATGCTCTCGATTTCTTTTTATTTATTTAAAAAACATGACTAATGGCTCTCAAGTTTAATGGTCTTCCTTTTCCCGCCCGGAACGCCCTGGCGTAGGTCGCTCGAAAATAGTCACTTGTACTACCAACTCATCCGCATGCAGGTCTCTCCCCGCAAGCGCTGCTTGTTCGCTACATCCGTTCTGCTTATTCCTTTTTCGGAATAAACAGCAACGACGAGAACCCCAACGTCTCATACAGCACTCGCGTCGAGTTGATTGAAAAGCGATTCGACGAAGATGGGAATGAACAGGGGTGGAAGCTCACCTTGAAAGAATTTATCCGACTAGGACCGTCCTCCTGCAAGGAACGGTGGTGGATGGAGGTATAGTCGCCGATTCTACAGATGTTACCGTGCTCACTTTGAAACCACAGGATTACGACGCAGTCGTGATAGCGACAGGCACGTTCAACGCCCCGAATATTCCCAATATCCCCGGGTTGGCAGAATGGTCCCGCCGTTTTTCTGGAAGCATCGTGGCATTCTCGAGAGTATCGGCGGCCCGAAAAGTTTTCCAACACATCGGTACTTATGGTTGGCGCTGGTGTACGTTATCCACAGCTGCTGTTGAGTTTTCAATCTGACCGAGATTTGTTCAGCCCAGCGCAGTGGGAATATCAGCTGATATTCACCCCTTTGTCAAGCGGAACTATCTCTCGCTTCGAGTAAGTTTAACCTACGCAGGGTTTTCCATATGCTCACTATTTCTTTCAGCGCAGCCCTAGTAGGTCGATTGCTTCGCGTTCACTTTTCAGGGACTCATTTGGGCTCACAGATTCGACGACTCCGCTAAAATTTCTGCGACTCTTACCCCACGACGTGCAGATAGTCTCCGGAATCAAACAATTCCATGCATCAAACCACACGATTGAGTTATTCGACGGGGCGGTAAGGAATTCTGTTATGATAGCACCCATCCTTTCTGATATTTGCTCCCAGCTTCTTACGGATATCGATCACATCATCTTCTCGACCGGTTACCAATACACTTTCCCTTTCTTACCCCAGTATCACAATTCTTCTATCGGACGCAATGAGGAGGGACCCCAAGACCTCCCCCAGCCACTTGTAACCGACGGCTCGCACTATCGTTCGCTATATCGCGATTTCATATATATCGATGAGCCCACTCTAGGTTAGTCCTCTCTCAGACACTGTGAAAACGTCTTGAATTCGTGTCTCTTTCGTTAATCAGGTTTTATGAACAGTATGTGTCGCGATATCGATTGTTCTTTTCCTTCACGATATATGTACAGTGAATATCATGACGATTACCTGGAGCTTTGGCGAATATTTTGCTGTGGCTCTCGCCAAAGTTTGGTCTGGGACGGCAAAACTACCTAGTCAACATGAGATGCGGAAGGCCCACCGTCGCGCCGTAGCGGAAAGAGGCGGATACGGCAAAGGGCGTACTCATTTTCCTCCATAAAAGGTGGGTTTTTTTTTAGCAGCATTTGAACAGGAGCAAGGCTGATAATATGGCAGAATATGCCACCTTTTTCTGTTCGTGGCTCAACACCGCCGCATTGGAATTTGGTGGAAAGACGGTATGTCCATCATACTTCCTCTCACTGTTTTATCTCTTAACCGCCAACAGGTCAATGGCATGGACCCTGAGTGAGTCTCTTTCAAAGCTCTGTGCACCTCTACCTCATTTTGAATGACTGCTCCTTCCACTTCCACAGGTATAACAATATCCTAAAAATGTTTATGACCGCGTTATTGGCGAACCGGAATCCGGTGCAAATCCCTTCAAATCATTCGGATGGTTTTACTGCCACCGACAGTGAAACCCTAGATCCGTTTCAGTTCTTGGGTTGCTGGTAACTATTGATAATTCGATGTAATTCAGCGCATATTATAGAAGAAGGTGCAGATAAGCGTTACAAAAGCCGCGGAAGCCGGGACTTTTGGAGAATCCATGTCCACATATTACAAGCCTTGAAAGGGAAAAAATCATCTTGAGGGTCACTCGATAAGTGACCAAGCATGACTGTAACTGGCCTTTCAAAATCGCTTTCCCTCGATTTCTAGTTTATCTAGCCCGGATTTCGTGGGTCTCGCGTATTATAGATTGCTTGCTGAAATAGTGCAAGGTCGATGCTGAGATGAAGAAGAGCGCCCCCGAGCTGCTGCAGTGCCACGCGGACAGTCGGGATGTGAGCGACGTGAGGACGTGACAGCGTCAGCGTGTCTATGCTGGAAGCTGGTTCGACCTGTTTAACCACAAGAGCATCGGGCCTATCACATTCTCAGTGATCTTGAAGCTGCGAAGCCCCGCGCGGCGGTGGCGCACTGGGAAGGATATCCGAGTCCAGGAAGAAGCGGCTGTGGAGGATATGTAGCTCCCGTAACGCAGGGAAGAGGCCCTATCATGTCAAGGACGCAGTGGACGCTGAGAACAAGACGGGTAACCGTCTGGAAAGCAGTGAAGAAACCTGTGCAGAAGAATGCGCGTGCATCCGAGGGGACAGTGTACTGGCAACTGAGATACAGCTTGAGCTCGCGGATGCCAGTGAGGCCGCGTAGATCCACCGCAATTTCGTCGAAGTAGCGGTCGAACTTGTGGTCCGAGAGTCTGACGACAGACATGCTGCGAATATCCTGCACGAAGGTGCAGTGGGGAGCGCGCAGAAGATCCCGGAAGACGAGGATGTCGGTTGGGAATAGGCTGCAATTTTCGAAAAGATGGGATCTACAGCGCGATACCCAATGCCCATGCTCTGCATACCAGAGAGCAAGCCTTGAGAGAGCGGCGGTCATCTGCAAGGTGGTCGAGAATCGCGTCTACGAGTTCCTGAGGAAAGTCCATCTGCGATAGTTGCGACATTGGTAATAATAAGTAGGTAGAAATGAGTAGCAGCTAGTAAGCGCAAGTTAAGTACATAAGCGGTTCGCGGCCGGCTTCGCCGGGCCGCTCTCCGCTTGGCTAACAGCAGACATCAACGTAAAAGGAGATTGCCGGCGGAGTTTATTAAAGGCTTCGGACAGCGTAATTTTATAAAGAGGAAGAGAAGAAAGATGAGCAATCACATCAATCAGATCAACGATCGCCCAAGTACTTTGCCCACTTGCTACGATGTTCTCATCTTACCCTACGTATGCCTCCCGCAGGGCCGCAGCATATTATTGGAGCACGCCACCTCCCGCAGCATCTGCACCTTACCAATTGATCGCAGCGCACGACGATCTTGAGGAATGAAATAAAACGAGATTCTGCACGCTTTCACTCGCCCGCTGGTTGCTCCCCAGATATTTTGAACACACCTCTATTGACATGTTGATTACTCGAAAATCCCTCCGAGCCATGTCTCGAGTCCCTCTTTCGAAGGGGCTCCTTCTTTTTCTCGTTACTGCCAGGGCTTCTGCTGCAACGCAGTTTCCATTTCACGCCACTACTGACGCGGAGCGGAGCAACTTTGTCAATTCGCCAGCCAACTCTGAGTTTTACGAATTCAAATGGCCCATTCGTAAAGTCGCGATAATTGGCGCCGGTGTGAGGTCTGTACTTCACTCCCCTTTTTCGAGTCCACTTGGCATTAACATCCCGCACTGCAGTGGACTGCTTGCGTATCGCGAGCTAGTTGATGCTGGTTTTGATAAAGTCAAAATTTTCGAGCGAGACGCTATACCTGGCGGTATCTGGCACTACACGGACGAAACTCCGGTGGAAGCGCCCGTCCCCAATGAGGATCCCAAGATCGCAGATTACGAACCTTCGCTGCCGCCGCCGGGTAGTGTCCCTGCCCTTGGAAAAATGGTACGCGGATCACAACGACACCACAACGGCGACAGAAACGGTGGAGGAGGCACCGGGCACCTCATGGAGTCTGGAAGTCGCTGACATCCAATTCGCCGGCCCCCCTCATGCATGTGAGAATGCTCTCGATTTCTTTTTATTTATTTAAAAAACACCGCTAATGGCCCTCAAGTTTAATGGTCTTCCTTTCCCGCCCGGAACGCCCTGGCGTAGGGTCCCTCGAAAATAGTCACTTGTACTACCAACTCATCCGCATGCAGGTCCTCCCGCAAGCGTTGCTTGTTCGCTACATTCGTTCTGCTTATTCCTTTTTCGGAATAAACAGCAACGATGAGAACCCCAACGTCTCATACAGCACTCGCGTCGAGTTGGTTGAAAAGCGATTCGACGAAGATGGGAATGAACAGGGGTGGAAGCTCACCTTGAAAGAATTTATCCGACTAGGACCGTCCTCCTGCAAGGAACGGTGGTGGATGGAGGTATAGTCGCCGATTCTACAGATGTTACCGTGCTCACTTGAAACCACAGGATTACGACGCAGTCGTGATAGCGACAGGCACGTTCAACGCCCCGAATATTCCCAATATCCCCGGGTTGGCAGAATGGTCCCGCCGTTTTCCTGGAAGCATCGTACATTCTCGGGAGTATCGGCGGCCGGAAAAGTTCTCTAACACATCGGTACTCATGGTTGGCGCTGGTGTACGTTATCCACAACTGCTGTCGAGTCCTCAATCTGACCGAGATTTGTTCAGCCCAGCGCAGTGGGAATATCAGCTAATGTTCACCCCTTTGTCAAGCGGAACTATCTCTCGCTTCGAGTAAGTTTAACCTACGCAAAGTTTTCCATATGCTCACTATTTCTTTCAGCGCAGCCCTAGTAGGTCGATTGCTTCGCGCCTACTTTTTCAGGGACTGATTTGGGTTCATAGATTCGACGACTCCGCTACTATTTTTGCAGCTCTTGCCCCACGACGTGCAGATAGTCTCCGGTATCAAACAATTCCATGCGTCAAACCACACGATTGAGTTATCCGACGGGGCGGTAAGGAATTCTGCTATGATAGCATCCACACTTTCTAATATTTGCTCCCAGCTTCTTACGGATATCGATCACATCATCTTCTCGACCGGTTACCAGTACACTTTCCCGTTCTTACCCCAGTATCACAATTCTTCTATCGGACGCAATGAGGAGGGACCCCAAGACCGCCCCCAGCCACTTGTAACCGACGGCTCGCACTATCGTTCGCTATATCGCGATTTCATATATATCGATGAGCCCACTCTAGGTTAGTCCTCTCTCAGACACTGTGAAAACATCTTGAATTCGTGTCTCTTTCGTTAATCAGGTTTCATGAACAGTATGTGTCGCGATATCGATTGTTCTTTTCCCTCACGATATACAGTGAATATCATGACGATTACCTGGAGCTTTGGCGAATATTTTGCTGTGGCTCTCGCCAAAGTTTGGTCTGGGACGGCAAACTACCTAGCCAACATGAGATGCGGAAGGCCCACCGTCGCGCTGTAGCGGAAAGAGGCGGATACGGCAAAGGCGTGCTCATTTTCTCCATCAAAGGTGGGTTTTTTTAGCAGCATTTGAACAGGAGCAAGGCTGATAATATGGCAGAATATGCCACCTTTTTCTGCTCGTGGCTCAACACCGCCGCATTGGAATTTGGTGGAAAGACGGTATGTCCATCATACTTCCTCTCACTGTTTTATCTCTTAACCGCCAACAGGTCAATGGCATGGACCCTGAGTGAGTCTCTTTCAAAGCTCTGTGCATCTCTACCTCATTTTGAACGACTGTTCCTTCCACAGGTATGTCAATATTCTAACAACGTTTATGACCGCGTTTTTTGCGAACCGGAATCCGGTGCAAATCCCTTCAAATCATTCGGATGGTTTTACTGCCACCGACAGCGAAACCCTAGATCCGTTTCAGTTCTTGGGTTATGCTGGTAACTATTGATAATTCGATGTAATTCAGCGTATATTATAGAAGAAGGCGCAGACAAGCGTTACAAAGCCGCGGAAGCCAGGACGTTTTGAGAATCCATGTCGACATACAAACCTTGAAAGTGAGACGATAAGTGACCAAGCATGACTGCAACTGGCCTTTCAAAGTCGCTTTCCCTCGATTTCTGGTCAGCCCATTTATCTAACCCGGAATTCGTGGGTCTCGCGTATTATAGATTGCTTGTTTGACCAAAAGATCGAAGTGTGTGGGTATAAAAATATGGGATTACATGTACACTGACCACTTCGAACACAGTCTCATTTCTCAGACAAACGTAGCCACTTTGTCTGCAGCATCCCCCGATGACTCCAGCATCGGCAGCACCTTGCGCAGAAACGCATCTTCGCGGGGCTCGGTATACCCGATCGTTTGAAGGAACACGACGCGCTTCAGACGCTTGAATGCGCCGGAACTGGCGAGGAATGCGTCCAAGCTCCCCCAATCGAACCGCCGGTACGACGGGAGATCGAGGTCGAAGGTAAGACATTCGAGGGAAGGCGCCACGAGCTGCATGAGGGAGCTCAGCATTTCGTATGGGAAGGCGTAGTCCTGCAGGATGAGCGTGTGGAGAGCGGGGTGGTCGGAGAGGTTGAAGAGAGGTGCGGTGTCGGAGGCACCTCCAAGCAACCAGACGAGGGGGGCGTCGAGAAGGCGGAGGTGGTTAAGGGCACCGGCGTTACGGAGGTGCTCCAGCGGCACGCATACAATGGGCACCTCGTGCCGCCAAAGAGAAGGCAGTTTCAGAGAGCGAATCTTAGGAAGATGCTCCGCCGCATGCAGCCACGCTAGGATGGGGCCCACCGAATACCGGCAGAGAGTGAGGGAGTGGAGCGCACGAGGCGGAAGCTTCACTATCATAGACTTGATGAAAGCGGATAGGGGGCACACCAGCGCCAGGTGCAACTCCTCTAAGGAAAGGAAGAGGGCTATCGTGTCGACGAGCTGTACGACGGTCGGCATGGGGACATTGGTGAGGGAGAGGCGTGTGAGGTGCGGGAAGGCCGTGAGAATGCTCGTGTGGGCGAGCTTTGCGACCTCTTCGTGGGTGCGCTTGAATATCAGCTCCACCTCCAGCATGCGAACACCTGTGAGGCGGTGGAGGTCCACCAAAAATGCAGGTTCATCAAAAGAGTTATGGGGGGGTCGAGTTCGGGACATCTCCAGAGACGTGTATGCTGCGGATATGTGGGAGAAATGTGCAGTGAGGGGAGCGCAGGATAATGGAGAAGCCGAAAACGGTGGCAGATGTTAGGGAGCAGATTTCGAAGAGATATAATCTGGTACGCGGGACCCAGGCGCAGGACGTGAGGGAACAAGCCTTGAGAGAGGAGAAATCCCCCGCAAGGTGGTCGATTATCACGTCCAACAGTTCTTGCGGCAAGTTGGTGGTCATGGTTCGCAAGAGAGAGACAAGATAAGCGACAAACCACAAATTGCCTTTTCGGGTCATTGGAGGTTGGTTGCCTCTGACGTCATTACCCTTATCGCGCTTCGGGTGCACATGGAGGAAGACACAGCAACGATATCCAACAATTCTCTTAGATGAGTTTCCTGATCTGACAAGAGTGAAGCGGCAAAACAGTCACTGAAAGAACAAAATAACGCCGGATCCAGGGAAATAAGAAATAAATGGATGCATCTCCGCGATAAATTAGCCTCCCATTCCGAGAGTCAATGAAAGGTTCAGACGTTACCTTGATGGCCTCCTCGTTATGTCCGATCTTTCTCTGTCTAAATGCCAATCAGAAAGACACACTATACTATATGGATCAAGTAATTGCAGTGCTACACCGACATTTTGTAGCATCCTGAGCAAAGTCCAGAGTCTTAGGACGGCTGCCAGCCAGTCGGATGCCTTACCAAGTTTGTTTGATGCTTGAAAACAAAGTAAGACCGCCTCAAGACCGCCTGAGGTCACACTGAGACTGTTCTGACTGCTAGGGGCGTGCAACAGAGTGTCCAACAGTGCAACGCCAAACGGAGTGCACATCACATCGACAGGTGCGGAAGAGTCCTGGAAACTGTCATGGAGCTCAAGGCAGTATCTCAAGCTCTCGTAGCTGCCAATGGGTTCGCTAGACTAAGACGACTCGGACTGTGCTTCAGGGCAGGAATCTGAGAACCTTACATCGCGCGAGATGGTCGAGCATATCTTCAATACGAGGCAACGAGATGTGATTGGGGTGTAGAGTTGAACTTGAGTATGGTGGTGTTTGGATGATGTGATCAAGAACGTGAGAACAGTCTCGTGTTCTTGTATAGTTCTTTCCTCTCGACATTTTCTCTTTAACACTCTTATAAAATGGCACCAGCAGCCCGCGGTGCGTGCAACGAGCAACACTCGTCCATGGTCTGATCTATCTTCCAGGTGGAGGAGCCTCCGGCACAAAATTCCGTCTGACCCTCGGTCCTCCCCGTCGGCGCCGTGATGAATTGCGCAGACAACAGCGGCGCGAAGAGTCTCTTCATCATTGAGCCCTACGGCTTTGGCGCCCACCTCAACAGGCTGCCCGACGCCGGTGTCGGTGACATGGTTGTCGCCTCGGTGAAGAAGGGGAAGCCCGAGCTCCGGAAAAAGAGTGCGTCGTGCTCAGTTGCAGGTCGTGTTGTGTGCTTATGTCTTGCGTCTCACAGCGATGCCCGCGGTGGTTATCCGTCAACGCAAGGCATGGCGGCGGAGAGATGGCGTTTTCCTCTACTTCGAGGTACACTGCGGTTATTTGACCCTGACCGTTTTGCTTATCCACCCCGCAGGACAACGCCGGTGTTATCGTCAACCCCAAGGGTGAGATGAAGGGTTCGGCCATCACAGGCCCTGTCGCAAAAGAATGCGTACGTCCTCATTCCTCATACATTCCTGTCAGTCTTTAATGATTGCATATACAGGCGGATCTGTGGCCGCGTATTGCTTCGAATGCGGGTACCGTGGTCTGAGCCTATGTTATCCCTTCGTGTTTTATGCCATGAATATGAGCCCGATGTTTAATGCACCACCCGTCCGATTCCTAGAGAATTCCCTGTCCCCATACCGCGTAATGTGCTGATTTGCACTCGGCAAGTAGAAGTCTCGATTGTGCTCATAATTGTCGAGAGACGGACCCCGGCTGGCGTGCATCTCCTGACCCTGCCCACCCGGCGTCATTTTTATTGGTGGAGACTTGGTCGTCGAGATGAATCTAGTCACGGCGGCGATTTTAGTTGCTCGATATTTTTTGTAGCTTCCTCAGGAGTGCCCGAGCGCACCTCAAACGAATCTAGCCATAACAGCGATTTTAGTTGCTCGATATTTTGCAGCTTTCTCAGTGCTCGAGAGCATCTCAAACGACTCGAGAATGATCTTTACTCGACCGCCGCGGGCAATATTTTCCTGTTTGGGCCGGGAGCGGTTGTTTGCTAGTGACTTGTGCTTCAATCATAGTTCCCTTCCTCAAAAACTACCGGCAGTGCCTCCACTTGGCCGTCTCAACACATGTATTTTTCTATACTATTCGACGAAATCGTGGCGGACTAGGCGGTATCTGCTAGGATGATGTGCCTCTTATTCGAGGGTGGTAGAAGTTTGTTTGCCTCCCACCCTGAGCCTCAGCTGGACGGTACTGGACCTCACTGGACGAGCATTTTCCCTGCTGCGATTATGATTATGAGCCTATGGATTCTGGGCCAATTATACTAACGAAGTAATGGACATTGGACAGGTGCTGCCGAAGTCGAGCTCTTCTCGGGCAGAAAACCTTGCAGTCTAATTCAGAACACGACGAGGGTCAGCCGATTTTGAGTGTTGACAGCCAGAATCCCGACAGAGAATCTAATTATCACCAAGTCTCGGAGACGTCCAGGTATACACGTGAATGGTACATTAATAAAACTGCATGTGTAGGAGAAATGGAAAGACAACATATGGAAAGCAATGAGCAATATTATAGTATGGATCGTAAAGTCGTAATCATCATGCGAATGCAAATCATCGAGGTGGAAACATGGAATACATGTCATCGTGGAGATGCCCCGGGCGTCCCTGGTGGTAGCTTCGTTGACTCTACGACCTCGTTTAATTGCTGGTTCCGCTTCTGCGCAAGTTCAAACTGCCGTTGAAGGCTCCTAAACCAAAACGTCGGCATGAAAACTCAAGGCGAGACAATAAACTCACTTGAGGTTGTTCTCGAGCTCCGCAATGCGCTCTTTGCTTCCCTGGCGCTCGCGCTTCACGCGCTCTTCCGCAGCTTTGAGGCGCGCCTCGTACTCCTTTACGCGCGCCTCCCATTTCGAATCCGCCACGGCGCTCTTCTGGTTCATTGCGGCGACCTTCTCCTCCGTAGCAAGCAGCTGGTTTTGGGCATTGTTGAGCCGCCGCTCGGCGTTGGCCGCGCGCGTGCTCAGCGAGCGCACTTCCATCGGGTCTGGGCCGCCCGGTTTTCGCGTGGCCGACAACTGCGCCGCAAGCTCTGCGTTTGTCGTCTACGTAGTGCTCAGCCGAGCAGTAAAAAGAAACGAAGAAAACATACCTTGAGCGCCTCAAGCTCACCCTCTTTGACACTGAGCTTCCGTCGCCAGCCAGCCTTGGCCTCGGCATAGCCCTTGACGCCGGTCTCGAACTTGTCGATTTGCTTCCACCGCATGTCGAGCTGCTTGCGCATGTCGTTCAACTTTTCGGAGAACCGTGCTTCCACATCCTTGGCGCGCTTGTCAAAGTCAACTTGGATCTGGCTGAGCGCCTTGAGCCGCGTGATGAGATTGTCGTGGAACACGCCAAAGTTGGTGAAGGGCTTCGTCTCAGCCTGCCCTGCCTTTTTCTGTGGGACTGTGGGTGCAAGGAGAAGACGAGAAGAAAAGGGCGTACCGGCGTTTTGTCCACACCCAGGATCTTGTCCATGTACTGGTAGATCGTGAGTAGCAGTGTGTTTCGCTCTGTTAACTGGTCGCGGTATTGGCTCTCTGCTGTAAGCAGCGCGCGCTGGTCCTTGCTTAGCCGTGCCTCAAGGTCCGTCACGCGCTTCTTGTACCCAGCAATCTCCGCCTCCGCCGCCTTCAAGCTCGCCTGCGCACTGTCGAGCCGTTCGCTCACATTCAGCCGCGCCTGCGTCTGCGCGCTCACCTCGCCTTTGAGCGCGAGTATCTCCGCGTGCATCGCATCCATGATCTCGTCCCGCCCACGGCCGCGGCTGTCCCGCTCCGCCAGCTCCGCGCGCGCACGAGCGAGTTCCGCCTCGACACGCTCAAGGTCGCGCTTGAACCGGTCGACCTCGAGCTCGAGCGAGAAACGCGCGGAAGAGTGTGTCTCGCCCGCGCGGCGCGACTCGCCCTCGAGCGTCTGCAGCGCGGTCTGCACTGCGGCCAGGTCGGCGTCGCGCTGCCCGAGCAACGCCTGTGTGCGCGCGAGGTCCGCCAGCGCGCTTTGGAGCGCAGACTCCTTGGCGTCGAGAGTGCGCCGCTCGGCACGCAGGGTCGCGGCGTGCTCCTTGGCCGCGGCGTCCGCGTCCGCGGTGCTCTGTGCGAGGGAGGCGCGCGACTCTTGCAGCTGTGCGACGAGGTCCTCGACATGCGAGGCAAGCTCCTCTTGGCGATCGCGATGTGCGTGGATCTCGCCGCTGCAGGCCTCGTACAGCTGCGTCATCTCTTCGAGCTCGTCTTTGAGGGACGCGATTTTGTCTTTGAGGGCGGCGGAGAGAGCCTCGAGGCGTTCGCGCTCGGCGGCCTCGTCGTCACGCATGCGATCCGAGTCCTCCTTCATGCGGTCGTTCTCGTCCTCGAGAACGTAGATCTGCTCGCCGAGTTTGTCGATGGTCTGCCGCATGGATTCGATCTCGGCGTCCTTGCCTTCGCTTTCCTCCTCGAGGTGTGCGAGCGCGGCTTCGAATTTGGAGTGCAGGTCATCCGTGTTGGCCTCGAGCTCGGAGATGTTGAGGCGCAGGTCTTTGGATTCTGACTCGCGCTCTGCGAGGACCTACGAGTCATCATTAGTGGCAAAAGAGAAAGGAATGGCTAGACGCACATCTCGCAGCTCCTCGACCTGCCCACGGGCCTCCTCGACCTCACCCCGCCACTCTTCCTCCACTACGGCAACGACGCGCTCGTGCTCAGCCACGAGATCGTCGATCTCTTGGTTCTTCAGCTCGATGTCGTCCTCCTTCTGTTGGAGCTCGATCAGTGCCGCCGCGAGCTTGTCGCGTGCAGCGTTCAAATCGTCCTCGACGGCCTCGCGTTCCTCACGCTCTTCGAGAATCATCTGACGACTCTCGGAGCGCTCGAAGGCTTCAGCGCGCTGGAGCTGTTGTTGGAGCTCCTCGTTCTCCAGCCGGAGCTGCTCGACGAGGTCCGCCAGATCCTCCTTCTCCTCCTCGCGTTGGTTAACGAGATCGGCCTGCTCCTCCCCACGCGCAAGCAGCTCTGCATTGGCGGCCTCGAGGGCGGCCACGCGACCGCCGTCCTGCTCGTCATTGTCCCCGCGGCGCTCGACGATGTCGCGGAGACGCTCGAGTTCGTCCATGTTGTCCTCCAGCAGACCGCGCATATTGTCGAGCTCATCCTCGAGCTCCGCATTTCTGTCTGCGAGCAGGGCGTCCGCAGAGTCGCTGGTGGCGCGGCGGCGGAGTTCCCGCAGCTCTCGGTCGCGCTCCTCGAGCTTTTCCTCGAGCTCGCGCTCGCGATCGCGGTTTGACCCGCGATGTGAGCCGGCGCCGGCGCGCTGGAGACGGTCAAGCTCGCGCTCGAGCTCGAGGACGAGCTTTTTGAGCTTCTTGAGCTCCATGCCGCGCTGCTGGACCTCGATCTTGAGACTGATGTTTTGCTTGAGGGCGGCATCGATCTGGTCTGGAGCGAGTTGTGCGAGGCGCTCCTCGAGGAAGTGGACGCGCAGCTTGATGTTGAAATTTTCTTTCTTGAGGTTGTCAATGTGCTATTGCACAAGTCGTTAGCACCAAAATGAAATATAAAGTCGAGAAGTAAGGGAACCTTTTCCTGATCACGGAGAGTGAGTGCACCCTTTGCGCCGGACGCTGAGGCGCGTGCGACACGCTTTGGACGCGTTGCAACAGGGGTGCCGACGCCATAATCTGTTGCATCGTCCTCAGGGATGGAGGTAGAGTCAAAGTAGTTGGGCTTGTCCCCCGCGGTGACAGTTGTGCGCCGGGAGAATACCGGGGGCGAAGGAGTTGCAATAGGCTGAGAAGACTGGGCAGAAGTGCCCGAGGATGAGGAGGGTACGCGGAGCTTTGCAGGAGTCTTTTGGCCGAGATCGTCGTCAAAGGAGCCGAGAGAGAATTCTGGGTGTGTTCCAACAGAAGTGTCCCCAAGTCTCGACGTGTCCGCAGACGCCATAAAGCAGAACCGACCTCGCGGTAAAAGGTCAACCAGCACCTGTTACCATATTTGGCAGCCGCACGGCATCTACCCCTATTTCACTCTTGAACCTGAACCATGACCATCGAATTGTCCTAGGAGCGAATCTTTCTTCGTGTGCGCACAGATATTTCGCAACACCCACGAAGGGAACTCGCGGAGATTGCAGCAGACTCGTTGGCATCCGCAAAGCGGAGTTCAGGCTCTCATGAGACGAACCAGGACCCTCATCAATTATAATCTGATATCTATCTTCCCGCATTGGAGGAACTGGACCGCCGGCACGTCTTGGAATTAGGCAGATCATCCCGCCGACGCCTCCCACCACGACTGCTGCACATCCTATAACTCGATGGGCCTCAATATGCTCGATTCTTGCGTGGCTCCTTGCGTTGAACCATCTTCCCAACGTGGATTCACTCACGCCAAGTCTGAAGTGCGCCGACGTGCCCACCGTGCGCATGGTGATGTCTCAACTCACTGCCCTCCGTCGTTTCGAACATACATGATCGTGTACCAGCTTCCTTCCACTCATCTCGCACCGTCCCGGTTTGTCCGACTTCTCACTGCATCACAACCTCCAAAAATTGAGCAACGACTCGTTTCAAATGGATCCCGATCAGCTGCTACCTTTGATATTCAGTCTCGCGGACCTTTCACACGAGCGCCTGGTGCTGGACCTCTATCTGATGTCGTTTCAGTCCTTGAATTGGGCCGATCGACGAATCTTTGTCGTCGTTGCCCGTCCTGAACGTCGGGTTTGCGAGACGCGAAGCCTTCGAGCAGCTTGACTCGAGTGGTAAGCATTCTTGAACGCAGAAGCAGAACTTCTGCCACATCTATAGGTTCGAGCACTCGTCAGTATCCTCTGGAATTTACGTTCTGAAGACTAGGTCTCACTCGTACCCAATTGCTGTTATTTAAACTTCTGGCCGTAAATGAAGAGTCAACGCAAACGAGAGCTCATGCATCGGAGCTACTCCTCCATTTCTTTGATGCACGCAGCATCGCGCGCTCGATTCTTTTCACAACTCGATAAGTTCTTGTCTCTCGCGTCGGTTCCACTACGAAGCCCCACTCGCAACCTCGTTCTAAATAATATGAAGCTGAATCTGGTGGCACAGAAACCTTGATTTAAAAAGAGAACTCGAGTGTTGTTTGTCAGGGGAGACCAGAGCTTCTAGGGAACTCGTGCCCGACGTCAATTTTGTAGACCTCTGGATCGATATTGTGCAAGAGTAGACACGCATTTTCAAAATGGGCGCGCGAGGCTGGCGAAGGAAAGAATTTGTCCAGGCCAGGCAAGTCTGCCATCCAAGCGTTCCGCAAGCGTTCCGCTAGTATGAGTGTGGCTGAGACGCGACCGTGCCCTAAGGGAGCCCCGAGCTCAGGGAAAAAGTTTCCGTGCATCCAAGTTGGGGATCGCGTTATTTGAGATAATACCAAGACGTATTGCCCTCCAAGCCAAAAGGTGCAGCTATGGCGATTGAGGCGGGATGCAGGCGAAAGGGACGGCGCACACACGTCGCGCAGTAAAGCCTGGCCGCATACCATAAGAGGGGATTGATTGACCAAAAACGCGATATAGAATATAAAGGTGTAAAGTTCATTCGAGTAAATGTACATGCCAAAAATGGGGAGCGTGAATAAAGAATGAGGGGAAAGGGAAGGGCAAAGAGATTGTTTGGGTCTCCATGTTGCATTGGTTGTTACTTGGATTGGCATACTTACTGTACGGCGCTAGCTAGGGTAGGTTGTGGCTTTTCTCCTTGTCCATTCCGTCATTTGATTTAGGCGGCGGGGTATTTGAGCCTATGGGCCGTGATTTGCTCCTCCCAACGGGCGCGATAGGGCTGTGGGGGACGGTTTAGTTTAGGGAACGTCAACGTATACATGGTGGTACGAACAGCTTTTTCAGCCTCAGACAGGGTTTTCCACGTCGCACCCAACTGCCTGCCGCGATCAGCGAACGACGTCCCCGGGGGAGAGGGGGGTTGGTCAAGGGTCCAACTAGATATGGGCCAGTCAGATGTGATTGAAACGGATGGGAAAAACACGTACGATACATATGCACCCGGGGGCTTCTTGGGGATGGTGTGGTTGATGATGCGGGGCTTCTTCTGGGCGCGGCGCTGGGCGTTCAGGCGGCGCAGCAGGACGGGGTCGACGGTGTTGAAGTAGTGGGTGATTGCCTCGGCAGCTGCGGCCCTCTCCGCGACGGACGCGGCATGGTATGGCTGTCAAGGGCGGTGGTCAGCGGGGTGCGTGCACGAGACGCGAGATACGGGTTACCTGTTTCTCCGATTCGGAGAGGGCGCGCCATGCAACACCGGCCTCTTTAGAGAGCTGGATGGTATCACCGGTCTTGTTCTTTCTGTATTCGCGCGCAAAGACCAGGAACGGTGAGGCGCCCCTGGAAGGCGGGCCCTGGGCCTTGGTGACACGCGCAGCTAAGACAAAAAAGTGGACAAAAATCAGGAAAAGGCCTGCGAGTCGCGATGGGGCGATACACGTACGTTTCTTGACGACCTTTTTGGCAACGACGCGCCGCTTGGGTTTCTTTTTGGGCGCGGCCTTCTTGACGACCTTCTTCTTCTTGGGCGCGACCTTCTTCTTGGGCGCGACTTTCTTGGCTGCGGGCTTCGCTGCGGGCTTCTTTGGGGCGGCGCCCTTCTTCGCGGCTGGTTTCTTTGCGGGTGCGGCGACGACCTTCCTGGCTTTAGCTGGGGGGCGGACAGCAGCAGCGAAGGCGACGGGGGGGGAGGTAAGGAAAGTGCGGCGCGACAGAGCAGTAGCAACACGCGACGCGACGAGCGGCCGAGACACCGCGACGCCGCCCAGGCGGCCCAGCAGCGAAAACATTGCTATCGTTGATAAAAACAATTCCAAATGTGACGTGACTATAGCGTGACCGCCAATTAAGTACTCTATTCAATCACTCTCAAGCCAAATGAACGTAATCGACAACATCTTTTAGCTGCAGTCTCCCCGATCCCTCCAGCCAAGGCAGCCCTTGCCGCAAAAACTCGTGCTCATCTGCCGTCGTGTACCTGAACTCGACGCTGCGCAAGAGTGGGAATCTGGCGACGGACTCGTCCAGCGGTCCCCAATCAAAGGTCCGATGTCGAACGTTAGGCGCTCCAGTGGAAGGCCCTCGAGGCTGTCTACCAAATCCATCATCTGGTTGGGGGCCAGGTCCCGCGAGTGGATAACGAGGGTTCGGAGGTTGCGATGGAGAGAAAAGTCGAACACTGGAGGACGTGAGATTGGAGGACGAAAAATCGGGATGTGAACGTACCCTCGGACAGACCCCCGAGGTCGATGTCGAGGTGGTGGAGGGCGCCGCCGATCCGGTCAAGTGCCACGCGCACGGTCGACACATCGGCAGGGCTCAGACGACGGTCCAGAGTGAGCGAGTCCACGTTGGGAAGATGGTTGTACGCAAGCAGCCACGCAAGAACGCGGGAAGGGGAGATGCCCCGCAGCACGAGGGTGTGTAGGTCCTTGGGTGGGAGGACGCCGAGAGGGGGGACTGCCCAATTGCCAGCCATAGTGAAGATTTGTAGATGCTGCAAGGCGGGAAAGAGGCATATGACATCGATGAGGGGGACGGGCCGCTCGCCCATAAAGTAGTAGTCGAGGACCAAGTGTGTAACTTGTGGGATGCACCGAAAGAATTCTGCACCAATCAAGGCGCTGGCGGTCGCGTCGCCGACAGCAGCGTCCATCACGAGCTTGACGACATTAGTGAGGCAGCGCAAGTCTGCTGCAATTTCCTCAAAATGGCCGTCGTTGGGATCCCACGAGTATCTGACTGAATGTAATGTGCGGACATGCGGTCGGAAGGTGCAGCTGGGAGAGCGTAAAAGGTCGCGGAAGGTGAGGACGTTGGCTAGATCTCCGTGGTTCCCGGTGCGCAGGGTACATGATTCGAAGAGGTAGGATCTGCATCGCCGAACCCATGCTGTGGACACCAGAGAACAAGCCTTAAGGGCGAGAAAATCGTCTGCAAGATGGCCGATGATTTCTTCTACGAGTTCTTGGGGCAATTGGATGGTCATGGTGAAAGTCAAGCGCGTACTACGGTCACGGGGTGACAGAATTTTCCATGAATGCTACGAGTGCGTCCTGCAGCGGTGCTTGCCAGGCGATGTACAAGTACCCAAGTGCCTGGCTTGGACGAGTTCTTGGATGAGCACGCGTTCAACACTCCTCCTCTCCAGTGGCCTGCCGTGCCCAAGCGCAAGGATGTCCAGACTCTGGCCCGCGAAATTCGCACCCGCATCGTCGCAGACGACACAAATGCCGCTCTCGACATGCTCCGCAATGTGCCCCAGCCGTATCCGCGTCTCATCGTACATACCACGGTCCACGCCCTCCTTCGTTCTCAGCAAGCCGCTCGCGCAGGGAATTTTCTGCTAGCATTTGCCGTCGAGCGCCAATCAACAACCAAGCTGCCGCGCATCCATCCAACCACCCTCGCAATTACCACCAAGGCCCTCCTTGCCCTGGTGCCGAAAACACAGGGCCGCCAGGACCGCACCCGCACCCCCCGCCGCCCCAGTTTGCTATTGCTCGATGCACAACTGGTCTCCGAACCCGCTCTCCGCACAGCGCTGGATCTCTACATCCAGGCTCGCAAACTCTTCGTCCCCCGCCAGAACGAGGTCACCACACTCATCTGGTATGCGCTTCTTCGCCAACGCGAATGGGTCCCCGCCGCACTTTTCTTTGAGCATCAGGTAAAGGACTATCAGCTCCTCCGCACGCTGCCCACCCTGCTACGCACCGGCAATCCCGATGGTCAGCCGATGACACCCCACAGCCGCGACCACCTGCGCCGCCGCCTCGCCGTCCTGCGTCTCGAAGACAACCGCCCCAGCGCCAGCCTGTTCGCCAACCTCTGCTTCCGCCTTGCTGGCGTCATCTCTAGCCTGAGCAAAAACCCCGACAGTGGGTTGCTGGCTCCTGTTCCTGTTATTGCCCGGCAAACACGCGAACCTGAGGCGCCCTTCGACGCCTCCTACCCGGATGCCCCACCACCGCCGCCACAATCTCCCATGACGCTCCAGCGCGCTAGTCACCATGGGCGTATCGTCCTCCAGGCCCTCACCATCCTCGGCGCGCTCGTAGACGCCCGCCAGCTTCCCTTTGGCGATATCAGTGCGTGGGTTAGCACTGTCGGGAGTGTGAGTCCGCTTCATTTTACTCTATTCTGATGTCTCATGCTTTAATTATATTATCAACTTGAAAAACTCAACACGCCATTACAGATTCCCCCCTCATTCGCGGTCTTTATTGTCTATACCATGATCGACGGGCGCCCCAAACGTGCGGACGGCCGCGACCACCTGCGTGCGGTGCTGGAGCGCTACACCATGTCTCTGCCCCGCACACCCCACGTCTACAGCCAATTCCCGCTTGTCACGAGTGGGCTCGTTAGGAGGGGACTCCGGCACCGTATGCCGAGTACGAATGCGGGCTCTGATCCAGCGCTGCGCACAGCGGACGCCCCGCCCGATGGGATACCCGGGTACCTCGGTGCGGTGGAGTTCGACGGGCTCGGTGCGCGCGAGAGGAGGAAGCGGCGGATTGCCGAAAGGACCGAAACTGGAAGAGCGACGCGTGGGGAAGGGGCTCCGAATTCCAATCTGCGTCTGGATTCCCCCGTCACGCGTAGGCCTTCGATTCAGCACGTTACTCCGACCGACCCCGCCGAAGCTGCGGACGATAGCCTGATGCCCCCACCACTGATGCCGACGTATGAAGCTCTTTTAAAAGTCCTCCTGAGCCCGGGAAATTACCTGAGCACGCCGGGGGCCTTGTTCGAATCTCTCCCAGAGAGGGCATCCAAGGAACAGCGCGCGAGGTGGAACGAGGCGGCGGAGCGCGTCGAAGCGATTCTTGACAAACATGAGCTGGCCCCCTTTGTAGAAGAAGAAGCGGCCATGGAGGTGGAGGGAAACAGTGCAGAGGCACTACCACGCGCCGCGCAGCCCAAACAATCCCGACCCGCTGCACCTGCGGTACCCCACACACCCCCTCGATTTTGACAAGTATCCTAACCCGTCCCCTGTGTCTCTACCGAGAGCTTCTGGACAAGCACAAGTCAGGCTTGGGCCCGCGCCATTGACGCACCATCGGGTGCGGATGGCTGCGAGTGTGCTGGCGCATATGATGTACGAGCGCAGTCCTCCCATGCCGCCATGGGAGAGTATGCCCATCATGTGGCTGCTGGCAAGGCGCGCGGACGTGTTGACGCCGCTGATTGGGCGTGCGGGGCCTTTCGTCGCGCCCACGGACTCAGAGAGGAAGAACGGCGAGGGAATGGAGAGCGCGCGCGGGCTGTGGGAGACAGTGTGGGAAGGCTCCGCGCGCGCGAGGTGGGAGGCGGAGGTCAGCGCGGCAGAGGCGAGACGTATTATTGCAGAGGAGGAGCATAAGGTGGGGGCTGCCAGTATTGAGGAGGAGGATTGGGCGGTGGATGGGCAGAGTGGGGTGCTGAGGCCAAGCGAGGCTGAGGAAGGCGAGGATGACTTGGAGGAGCTGGATACGTTCAATCGAAGAATGGTCGCAAAGACGTGGGATAGGGAGCTTGAGTTGTATTACAGCGGGGGAGCGCAATCTGAATAGAGCATTTAAATAGACTTAAGCGCGATGGGTGGTGTGTTGCGTCCCTCATCTTCGCTCTTCAAACCTTCCTCGGATTCGGTGGCAGCCCAAGGTAAAGCGCGGGGAACGGCTGCGAGACAGAATAAATTCGAGGCGATATTCTATTGCCCAGAATGAAGATAGAGCCGGCCCGGCGCGCCGCGCGACGCGAACTGTGACCCAACCTCTTACTTCCTTCCACTTCATCCTAGTTGAGGTATTCGTTTCAAATCCCAGCATAAATACCACTGGGATTCAAACGACCACCGTGACAAACGTCCGGCGTCGCAACTTGTTACAGATCCTTGCCTCATCATGAACCAGGACTTTCCTCAGGAACTCATAGATGCGATTCTTGACCACCTTGCAGATGACCGCCGCTCTCTCAAGGCTTGCTCTCTGGTATGCAGGGCATGGGTATCGCGCTGTAGATCCCACCTTTTCGGAAATTGTAGCCTGTTCCCAAACGATATCCTCGTTTTCCGCGACCTTCTGCGCGCTCCCCACTGCACCTTTGCGCAGGATATTCGTAGCATGTCAGTTGTCAGACTCTCGGACAACGAATACGACCACTACTTTGACGAAATCGCGGTGGATCTACGCCGCCTCACGACCATCCGCGAGCTCAGGCTGTATCTCAGCTCCCAGTACACTGTCCCCTCGGAGGCTCGCACATTCTTCTGCGCAGGGTTATTCACTGCCTTCCCGAATGTGACCTGTCTTATTCTGAGCTTCGAGTTTGTTCTCGACATGATATGCCTCTTCCCTGCGTTACGGGAGCTACAAATCCACCGCAGCGGCCTCTTCCTGGACTCGGATAGCATTCCCAGTACGCCGCCGCCGCGCGGGCTTCGCAGCTTGGAGATCACTGGGAATGCGATAGGCCCGATGCTCGTTTGGTTAAACAGGTCGAACCAGCTGCTCAACATAGACACGCTGACGCTGTCACCTCCCCACGCCGCTCATATCCCGACTGTGCGCATAGCACTACAGCAACTCGGCGGCGCTCTTCTCCATCTCAGCATCGACATGGCACGTTTGCGTGCGTACATACCACCATGGCTTTTTCTTACACTCATTCATCTGCCCGTACAGCTGATCCCTCGACTGTCTTTGACCTGAAAATGCACCCCAACCTGAAGACCCTCACCGTTCGCGACGCTATACCTCTGCGCCCGCCGGACAACTTCGACCCCAATCAGTTCATACGGCTCATCAAAAGGCTCGCCGCGCCGGACCTTGAGCGGCTTTCGCTGATTCTCGAGTTACGGTTGTACGAGAGTCTCGACTGGGCGGCGTTGGATCAGTTCTTGTCCACGGACCGTTTTCCACGCATGCGGAGCGTCGTGGTGGTCGCCTCTGCTGACCCCGATAAGGAATTTGTCCGTCAAGCTCTGCCTCTGCTAGGAAGATCGGGCATCCTGCAGTTGGACTAGGTGCTATACGTGCTACAAGGCGCTGCTCATCTTAAAAACGTGCGTGCTCGGAACTGTCGATTATTGATGGGAACCGGGGCGCAGAAACTCATACAGCTCCAGTGTTCTGTTCAGACAGTGCCAATTGAGTTGCGGCGAAATTATGCTTCGTGCGGCCTCTTCCCTGCGTTGGGGGAGCTGCACATCCGGACGCAATTGTGCCTTCGCGGAGGCTGCACTGTCTGCCAATTCTAGCTGAACTAAAGTACTGTTGACCCTGCGGCCATCTTCGACTTCTAGCCGTAAACCTTTGGAACATCCCAATCGGCGATTCCGGATGCCTGACCGATATTTGAGCTCACCTTCCAGTGGCCTTTGTTGGACTTCCATCTAGAGTTAGACCGGTGTTTTAGCTTGCGGCTCTAGATCAGCCTGTTTTCCATGCATGCAGAGCGTGCTGGCAGCCCCAACAAGGAAGGGTTCTAATAGCATCTAAAAATCTACAACCCTGAAGTCAAGTAGCGAGTAGATAACATAAATTCATTCCGTTAGATGCAAAATAATGATTGTTCCACAAGTACGTGTGCGATTATAAGGTCCGTTCCGAAGCCATGCAACATAATCTACATAATGGTACAGGCCGGACACCAGCCCGGCTCTACTGCGGCAGACGCCGACTGAAACTTAGTATCGATAACCCCGCCCCGCCGCCGGATCTCGATGGTATACAGGCGCTCAGGCTCCCCCGCAGAAGGCACATCGTACCACCATCGCAGCACCTGCCCTTCGACGCTCCATCGCCCCGCGCTCACCTGCACGTCAACATCCACCAAATCCTTCCCGCCAATGAGCAGGTTCCCAGTTTTGGGCGGTAGAGTAACGTCAATAGTCGCGCTCCCGCTGCTACTGCTCGTGCTCGCTGTCATGTCGACCGTGGACGGCACCGTCCCGAGGTTGATCGTCGACGCGTTCGGTGAGCCCTTCCTCCGCGCGGTGAGCGGGCGCTCCTCCAGACTTGAGATGCTCGCGGACTCGGCACTCTGCCGGCTGCGGTGGCCGTCCGCCAGCAGCCGCTCGTCGGCATAGTGCACGAGCGGCACGAAGATCTCACTCGCGGGGGGCTCTGCGTCGTCGTCGTCCGATTCGCCGAGTGCGCCAGGGCGGAGGCGGTCCTGCGGCGTGACACGCACGACGAGCTTGAAATGCGCCTTGGCGATGTCGAATGCGAGCTCCTTTTGCGTTCCGACGAGCGCGATGGGCCACGGGCGGCAGAACGCGCGCACGGCGCGCGCGCCGTCCGTGAGGAAGTCGTACGGGTTCGAGCGCCACCCCGCCGCCTCGACGTTCGTCATACGAGGCTCGGACTGGGCGAGGGAGAGGGTCGAGTTCGCGGCGGTGACGACAGTGGAGGTGACGCCGAAAGGCGCGGACTTTTTCATCAGCCCCGCCTCGCTCTCGTTCCCCCGCGTGTCGCTGCGCCCGATGGCGTACAGCGGGCTGCGCGGGGTGCTCATGTCGTCTGCGCTCCAGAGCGACAGATCCTCCATGTTCCACCCGTCGCCCCATGCGTGGCTCGAGTCGGGGCAGTACGTCCACACGGTGTAGTTAAGCGCGTTCGGGCCGTCCGCGGCATTCAGACTCGCGTCGAGCGCCTTCTCCTGCGCGCTATAGTCGCCCACACCGCGTCCTTTGGCGTCGCCGTAGTACGCGCGTCTGTTGTCCATGTCGAACGGTGTTCCGATCTCGCCGATTATGGTGGGGAACGCGCCGAGCGTGAGCGCGTCACCCTTGAGGATGCCGAGCTGCTCCTGCAGCGACTTACGGATCGCGCTGGTGCCGATCTTGACGGCTTGCAGGGTGCTGGAGTATTTCCCACGCAGCAGCCCGAGGGCATCGGCGTTGAACCAGTTCCAGTGCCGCGTGATGAGCGTGAGGCCGTCGTAGTAGTGCCCCGAATAGGCGCCGCGCCCGGCGAGCACGTCGTCCTCTAGCGTCGGGGGGCGTGCGAACACGGGCGGCTGCACGAAGAGAATGGCTTCGGGGTGGGCGGAGCGGATGCGTGTGGCAAAGGCGGTAAAATGCGGCTTCCAGTAGTCCTCGATGAACTCGACTTCGGTGTCAGTGCCCGGGAGGGCGTAGAAGTAGGATGGGAGCATGAGGAAGCCAGTCTCGACGTCCCAGATGCCATGCTGCGCCCAAATGCATGTCCCGAGGGCCCACTTTGGATCACGTCGCCAGCCCCATCGTGGGTGTACGCCTTCGGGCTCTTGTGAAGGGGAGGCCCAGATGGTACGACCCTTGGGGTCTACGGTGACAGAGCCGTCGCGCGCGGGGCCGAACGTACCGAAGGACCAGTTCTCGAGGGTTTGTGGTTGGCCCATGCCGAGGCGGAAGCTTTGTATAGGAGTTGGGTATGTGCCCTTACGGAGTGTCGAACCCTGCGCGGGAGGGTTGGCGGAGAGGTCTTTGCGGCCGCACAGACCCTCGAATGGCTCGTTCATGCTGTCCCAGCCGATAACGCAGTCTTCGAGGAGGTCGCCGGCGGCAGCGATGCAGTCGGCCATCTGGCCCATGGCTTCTATGTAGTGGGACTGGAGGTAGTCCTGTATGTTCTTGCCGTCGATGATGCAGCGCGGTGCAAAGTCGCGGCCGGCAAAGAAGAGGGTGAAGAGGGTTTGGGAGAGGAGGCGGCCGTAGTTTGTGGACCAGATCATGGCGGGGAGGGAGGCGGGGTCGGGGTCGTGTGTGAGGGGGTACTCGCAGTGAACGATGGCGGCCTGGGTTGCGGTAAAGTTTCTTGGGTCTATGCCGCAGGCAGCGAGGGTCCAGAATGGGGCGCCGGAGCCACCGGAGAAGCGTGACCACTGGGCTTGTGAGCGGCGGTACTAGTGAGAGAAACAACAGGCACGAACGATGTCTTGGTGGGGATCCATATACACGCGGAAGCCGTACTCCTTGCATTTCCGCAGAACGCGCACGGTGTAGTCCATAAAGTCGTAGTCGTACTTGCCCCTGGCCTACGATAAGCAACCAAGTGGGAGTGTATAAAGGAAACGCACGGGCCGTCGTGCTCTAGTGCCTCCCAGGTGACGGGAAATCTGAGCATATTGAAACCCCAGCCGGCCAAGCGGGCAAGGTGGATGTCGGCAGAGCCATCGTCGATATTGAGGGGTCGGCCGACAAAAGACTCGCCGCCTTGCTCTGCAGTTTCCCAGAAGCCCTCGCGGATGTATGAGGGGCGGTCGACGGGGGCTTTAGAGGAGCCTGAGAGATTGACACCACGGAGGAGCAGTGTCCGGCCAGCGTTGTCGACAAAGTTGCAGTCCGCAGTGTGGATGAAATGGGGCGTCGTAGGCTGCCCAGTAGCCGGCGATACAGAAGGCACAGAAGGCATGTCGTCGTCGTTAAATTATCGTACGGTGGAGTCGCACCACCCCTAACATCACAAAACAACACGGTCGATCGGCAACTGTGGGAGTAAGCTTACACACCTGTCCGACGTTAATATCCTTTGCAAAAGGTTTTTGATGGGTCGACTGCGAGAGCACTTTAGCACCCTTTTCTCTAAGATTTGGTCTGCGGAGAGCCATACATATGAATCCCTTGTTGGATTATTTTTAGAGTTGCACAGATCACTGTAAGACCCAGAACGGGTTAGTGGCCAGCTTAACCCGTTGAACGGGTGGGGATCCCAAATTACAACCAGGTGAAAGTCAATAATTATTTTTCCGTTTTCACCCGTTTTCCGAGTCACATTTTTAGAGGTACTATTGTGACCTGTCTGACGGGTTACTTTCAAAAACCTGTTAACCGGGTTACAAATTCGGATGATTTTCCCCTGCTTTCAGGATGATTTTCGCCGCTTCATGTACATTGTGGGACACAATATATATCGATTTTATTGAATACAGTACAGGTAGATCAATGGCCTACAATACAAGTTGCAACACTAAAGAAATGAATGAATGCATATGAGCTGTTATGATACGGTACTGTGGAATTGGGCTGCAGGTGTTTTTAACCTGTAGAGTCAATGAGTATGAGAAACCAAAACTTGGGAAAGCATACCTGATGTACAAAAGATTCCAGAACGAAGCTCCAGAACACCAAGCTGAGCCACTGAGCAGAGACAAGCACCGAGAAGAGCAAGCCCCAGAGCCACCGGCTGCAAATCTAGAGCCAAGAGCAAGCACCAGAGGCTGAGAGCATACATGTCAGCAACGGCCTCTGGGTCGGCTAAACAGCAAGTAACCTGACGAGAACCCCAACCAGGATAAACCCGATAGACACTAATAGTTCGTGTGTTCCCTGAGCAATAGGACCAACCATACAGTGTCCTCCCTAGGAGACCATATATCATAGGTCAGGATGTGAGGCGGAACCCGGAATGAGTTGAAGAGGGTGTGATATCCACTCAGGTATAAAACCCGGGGTGTGGATGCAACCTGCAATACCATGGATAGGAAGCAGGGCAGGGCGGAGACAATGCCTATGTCAAGCTAAGGTAGAAGCCTGAGATTAGATGAGGTAGAATCTACTGTACATGGAGATTCTACCGAGCTTATATAGGCTTCAAATAAATTAAAAGTGATTGCGGTCTGTCACAATCGGTTCCTGTGTTATATCCATGTCGGAAAAAGCCGGAAGGACGGAAAGGCTGGAGGACGTAAAGGCTGGAAGACAGATAGGGCTGTAAGTGATACCATGTAGGTGAGCGGGTACACCAACTAACTTGGCTCGACGACGGAAGAAGCAGAAGTCAGACCACGGAGCAATGCAGGGGCAAAGCATGTTAATTTTCAACTAAAGATACAGTAGAACATAATACATATTTATACTAAATACGGAGATAAGTCTAATGGGGAAAGAAGTATGTAAAAGACAATAAGTACAGCGAAAGACAATAAGAACAATAAGAGGGAAGCATAGTTGCATAAGTCATATGGTTGATTTGGGGAACACTCAGAAGACCTTCATTGCAAAAACCCCAAGGGTTGTGCATCAACGGAACTAGCCGGACACAACAGGATGTTGGTTGGGATGTAACGGCCGTAAAGTAGGCTGCAACCGGAATGGGCCGTAAACAGCCGGAAAGTGCATGGTTGTAAAATCCTGTATCTTGTGGTGCAGACTACCCTAAGTCTGCAGCTTTAGAATCCGCAGTTGGGTTTCAACTGTGAGAAGGTCACGTAGTGGTGTCATGAGAGTCCTGTGTTGTTAAGATGTGTCTGTATCTGTACAGACACGTCACACGAAAAACAGAACCCGGGCGATTCATGACAATACACCAGAGGGCAAGAGCAACACAGAAAGTGACAACAGAGCCAGAGATCATCTTGGAGACATGAAGATGGGGGGGCTTGATGCAAGACAAGCAGGGATGATGGTGGTAAGAGACAAGAGACGAATATCCACAATGTGTTATATCTGTGTCGGATGAAACCCGGAAGACTGGCCGGATGTAAGGAAGCTCGGCCAGATGACCGGACAATGGACGAATAGGGCTGGACGGATTGGTCCGGATGCAAAGTGATACCACAAAGGTGAGTGGGTACACCAACTAACTTGGCGATGAAGTAGGATGAGGATGGAAGTCAGACGACGGAGCAATGTGAGGGCAAAGCACGTTAATTATCAACTGAAGATACATGCAGAGTAATAACTGCATTTATACTAAATATGGAGATAGTCCAAATGTAGTGAGAAGTAATGTAAAGACAATAGGGAGTTTGTGCAAAAGCCGCATCGGTCGCATGCGGCTTTTGTGCATTGTGCAAAGCCGCATGCGGCACCATGCAGCTTTTGTTTTCCTATCAATGATGTATTTGATCCTTGCGTAGATACCGTAGAGTGCTTTGGAAGCTGTCGGTTATTGATCCGGCATCGGGCGGGTGGAGCAAGTGTGGGAAATGGCCTTTTTTTTGGCAGCATCACGGCCATAGCCGCACAGCAGCTGTGGAGAAGCCAAATAATGACGTCAAAATGATCCACATCATGGTTGGTAAGTGGTTCAATATATGGTATTCATTCATTCATTCATTCATTCATTGTTCAATTATAGTGCTGCGGGCCCTTTAGGGCCCATGTCGCACTTTACAGGATGCTATGTATGTACTGGCTGGCGTCGCAGGGTGCATGGAGGGGGACGATAGTGGGGGGGTGGGTGGAGGTATGCCGAGGGTTGTGTAAGTAATTTGTAGTAGTCGTAGATAATACCGTAACAAGTTCGTTTTCGTAACAAGCTAAGTAAAGAAAAAGAGGTAATAAGTAAGAGAAAGAGGTGAAAGGAAGTATCACAGTTCGTATCGCGGGAGGCGGCCCGTTTCGCGCACGAAGGCGAGGACAGGTGTGGCGTCGGACTTGGCGGAGAGGAGGGTTCGGAGGGAGAGGCGGGCGGTCTTGACACGGATGATAAGGCGGAGGCGCGCGTGGCGGTAGGCTGGGCATGTGAGGAGGAAGTGTGGGACAGATTCCGGGGTCGCGCAGTGGGGGCAGAGGGGGGGAGGGCGCAATTTTGAAGCGGTGGAGGTAGGCGTTGAGGCCGATGTGGCCCGTGCGGAGTTGGGTGAGCACGCTGCACTGCGGTCTGCTTAGCTTGTCGTACATCTTCTCCAACACTTTCGATGGGGTTGCATCGTCGAAGGTGGAGATGCGAGCGTGTCACGGGGACATCGACCATTCCTCGCGCCATTGTAGCGCGAAGGCCTTCGCACCAGCTGCAATGACCGCAGTGCGGCTGGTGGGGAGAGGGCCCTCGAATAGCTTGATGCGCGTCGCGAGTGGGGACGAACCGCCCTGGGCTGCTGCTTTCGCGCAGGCGTCCACTGCTTCGTTACCCACAATGCCGACGTGCGCGGGCACCCAGTGGATGCGGATTTTGAGTGTGCGCCGCGTACGGAGGAGGCGTGTGAGGATGGCGTGGAAGGCCGCGAGGAGGTATTGGCCTGGCTGGGGTTTGGGGGAGGCGAGGGCGAGGATGGCAGGCTGGCAGTCGATGAAGACGTCGGCGTCCGTGAGTCGGGGAGTGCCCGCGATGATGTGCAGGGCGAGGATCGCTCCGCAGACCTCAGACTCGAAGACAGTGTGCTCACTTTCGGTGCCCAGGTGCTTCTGCCGATGCTCTCCCACTATTCCGCCCTTCATCGCAACCGCCGCCGCTCCGACTCCTCCCTCGTACCCTGACCCGTCCGTGTAGACACAAAAACCCCCTCTCGCCACGATCCTGTCCATCTCGGTGCGTGCGGCGTCCTTGTCTTGCGCAATGCTCGTGGAGAGGGCGGACCCTGGGATCGGAGCAAATCGACGGAGCGGGTCGATGGTCTCGAAGTCGCCGCAGAAGATTGGGAACGCCGCAATGAGGTGGTGGATGGGTGAGCGATGGAAGCGGGGAACGCGGCGGCACCGAGCGAAGGTGCCTCGGACGGGGTTGGAAGCAGGAAGGGCGGCGAGGCGGGCAGCAGCGTTGTAGACCGAGCGGTTGAGGCGGAGGTGGATGGGCGCAACGTTGGCATGGTAGTTCTGCGTGTCCGTCGCGGTGGTCCTAAGCGAGCCCGTGATCAGCTTACACGCCTGTCGTTGTACCTTCCCAAGCGCTTTTGTAACCCACACTGTCCCGCTTCTCCTCGCGGACTTGCGTTCCGTCACTGGGCGGTACCAAAGCGGAAGCGCGTACTCCATCCTTGGGACTACCACCGTCTGGAATAGTTGACGGGTGTAAGAGTGGGGGAGCCCGAAGGTGGGGGAGGAGATGCGTGAGAGGGCCAGTACCGCCTTGGTGCCTCGGCGCTGTGCGAGCTCGACGTGGCTCCTAAAGGAGAGCTTGTGGTCGAGCATGACCCCGAGGAGTTTCGCGGTCGTCTCCGGTTGTACGACAATATCGCCGATCTTGAGCGGGATCGGGTGATAGTGGGTGGAGTGTCGACGGGGGGAGACGAGGTGGAGGAGCTGGAACTTCGGGAGGTCGAAGCGCAGGCCGATCTTTTGGCGGTGGGGAGTGCGAAGTTTCTCATGTGTCGACGTAACAGTGCCGTGGTCTGCTGGATGGTGTCTCCCGTTTCCAGGCGGGTGTTGTCATCCACGTACCCGAGGGTTCCGTCCTCCAAAAGTACATCCGCAAAGATGAGGTAGAGGAGGGCGCTGAGAGGGGAACCCTGGGGGAGACCGTTTGGAACGGGTGACGGCGCTGATTTGTGGTCGTCGAACAGGAGTTTGAGTGCTGCGCTCCGACAAGAAGCTCGCCAGGAGGCGTACAATCGGGGCGGGGACGCGCTTCCTCTCGAGCGAGCGGATCAGATGATCGTGGCTCACGGAGGGGAAGGCTTGGGAGACGTCCATGAGGAGGAGGCTAGCCACCTTCCCAGCCCGCCACGCGTCCTTGACGCGTTGCACTAGTTGAAGCAGTGTGTCAACTGTGCAACGGCCGGGGCGGCCTCCGAACTGGTTCGGGGAGAGGAGGCCATGCCTCTCCGCGAACCCGGAGAGCCAATCCGCGAGAACAGACTCCACCACTTTGCCGAGGCACTCCTCCTCAGCAATGGGGCGATGTGCGCCAGGCACGGTGTAGTCGCTTTTCCCGGGCTTCCGCAGGGTTACAGTCAGGAAGACCCTCCAGGACTTCGGAAAGTAACCCGTGCGTATGCCCGCCTTGAGTATGGCGAAGAGGCAAGGAGCAAGGATTGCTCCCGCTGACTTGATCGCGATATTTGGGACGCCCGACGGTCCCGGAGCCTTCCACGGCGCCAATTTGGCGATGGCGCGGTGGACGTCGTCGATGGTGAACGTCGGTGGGGGGTGTGGCTCTGGAATGGGCTCGTCTGGGTCCGGAGGATCGAGGTTGGGTTTGGGTGGGAAAAATTTGTCGTGTAGAACTTTGGCCTTGTCGGCCGGCGTAGTCGCTATTGATCCATCCGGCGCGGTGAGGTTGGGGATGCGGGAGGAGGAGGAGGAGGCGCTGGGGTTGAGGAGGAGGCGCTGGGGTTGAGGGCGTACTTGGCTGCTTGCCAGATGTTGCCGCGCGGGAGTTCGGATATGTACTCGCGCCAATGCTCACGCTTCGCACGCCGTATCGCGGAATGATACAGGTTCTTAGCTGTGCGCATGACTCCCCAGCTCGGGTGTGCTGGGTCATCCTTCGTGATGGCACGGTGCGCGGCATTGTAGGCGCGGCGCAGCGTGGTCAGACCGGTGTTCCACCACCGGCGCGAGTACGGGCTCGGACGGGATAATGGGACGTGACGGCCGAGCATGGTGGTCATCCTCTCTGTGAGGGCGTCGACGTAGTTGTCTATGGCCTTGGGAGTGTGGAGGGGGAGAGGGGGGAGGGGTTTGAGTGCGATTTCGGCATCAAGGAGATCGGGGAATTCCTCCCAGTCGGCCCCGCGGAAGTTGCGTCGCTGGCGAGGCGCGCAGTGTTCGAGCGGGATGGCAAAGGTACACAATATAAGCGCGTGGTCTGAGCCATGACCAGGGAGAGCCTCGCATTTCTCCAGGAACTGTCCCAGGGACGTGTCCGAGATGAGTACGAGGTCTATGGTCGACGTGGTGTGGTGGACTGGGGAGAAGAAGGTGGGAGTGCCCGCCTTGACGCACTGAGTGAGGCCGTGGGTGGTCATGACATCGATGAGGAGCGTCGTGTCTGACCCGGCGGAGCGTTCAGGGTGGAGCGGGCCCGACCATAGGGCATGGTGTTTGTTGAAGTCGCCGAAGATCGCGAAGGAGTAGTTCGGGGGGAGGGGAGAGAGGGTGAGCAGGTGTCCATTGAGGGGTGTTATTCCATCGTCCGTGTCGGTTCTGTTATAGACTGAGTAGATATGTATCGTATGTAAAGGTAAACTAAGAGTGATTGAGGTAACATTAGGCGAGTTGACGGTGTTTTGTGAATATGTGGATGATGGTATCGTTTTTGATACGTATAGTAAGGTGTCCGGAGAGCCGGTATTAAATGTAGGTAAGATACGGTCCCAGTGGGGAGGGGAGAGGGAAGGGAATTTATTGAGATCAGGAGGGGGCTCTTGTATGCATATTATATCGTGAACAGCGGGGTTTGTGGAATTAAGTAAGGAAATAAGTACGTCGTAGGATTTGTGGCAATTGAGGGAGATTATACGTATATTCTGTGCGGTGTATGTAGTGGGTGTGTTATTCATTTAGGAAGGGAAGGGAGGGAGGTAGTGGAGAGTGCTGGGGAAGGGAGGGAGTGGGGGTCGGGGTCGTCAATCGAAAAATCGCGGTTCACCATGTCGAACGGGTCGAATGCGTGGTCAAAGAAAATCCTGCCCGCGAGGCTAGCGCGTTGGAGTTCGCGTTCGCGTTCACGAACAGGGCAGTCACGGTGGTAGGAGGTGTGATTGCCACCGCAGGGGGCGCAGCGTGGGGAGAAGTGCTCGCAACGCTTGCCAGCTGCGCACTTAGTTTTCGAAGTGGCGCAGGGGCATGCGTTCGTGCGGTGCGGCTGTGAACAGCGGGCACACGTGGGGGTCTTCTCCTTGCATTGATACTGCGCATGCCCGTACTGCTGGCAGTTGTAGCACTGCGCAGGAGGTTCTTCGTAACGGTGAGTGGGACAGAGCGATGATTCGACGGCGAGGGTTTGTGCGATGCATCTGTTGGCAGAGACGATGTCGGTCAGCGTTAGGAGGAGAGAGGACGCTAGCTTCTTCGGGTCGCGGAGTGCTTTGGGGTTTAGCCAACGCACTTCTTTGATCACGGAAGGGTCCAGGATAGCTGCGCGGTTGTGGGCATAAAGCTCTTGAGCAGCGTGCGGTCCGTCCGGTTTGAAGGACTTTGGCACGCTGTTGACAACCACGCGGTAACTCGGAACCACCAGCTGCGCGTTCTTCGAGAGTTTGGGCATCCAATAGGACGCAGTCTGCTTCAGGCGAGTCGCGGTTTTCTCATCGCGGGCGGCTACAAGGAGCCGTCCGCGAGGGAGCACCTTGATCCCCTTCAGCTCCGTTTCCTGCAGCCTGGGGACCCCAGAGGCTACAAGAGCAGAAACGACCTTCTCTTTGATCGCGGCAACGGGAAGCGTGAGCATGTCGTCCGTCCTGTCCAGTGTGACGACGAACTCGTTGCGCTTCGAGATGGGGGGAGGGGGGTGCAGCATTTACGAGCGCGGGGGAGGGGCGCGCTGTGGCGGCGGCGGAAGAGTACAGGGGAGCCGAATTAGAGCGGGAGCCTAGAGTGGACTGGATTTGGGACAGGAGGTCGGTCTTGAACGCGTCCAGCGACGAGGTGAGCACGTCCTTGTCATCGAGGGAACGGCTGAGCGTGTCCAAGAGTGTGAAGAGCTCCTTGTAGGTCGCAATCGTAGGCTTCTTTCCGGCTGCCTGTGTCGCCGAAAGACGGTCGCGAATCGCGGCGACGAGGTCCCGCGGAGCCTTGGGGATTTCGGGGGGTAGGTCCGGAGGGCTGGTGGTGGTGGCGGGGTTGTCCTGGGACGGCGGGTGCGTGCTAGAACACGTATCGCGCGTAGCCGACAGTGAATCGACGCCGTCACGTGACGCCATGGTGGCGGTAGCGGATCAAGAGGAATTGCAATATATGGTATAGCACCTAATTTAGTAGTATTTCATCAAAATGAATATAGATGCACTCATAAAACCCTCAATTTATCATGCGGCTTTGCACAATGCACAAAAGCCGCATGCGGTCCATGCGGCTTTTGCACAAACTCCCTAATAACAATTGTCGAGAACAATAAAGACAATAAGAGAGAAGCATGAGTGCATAAGTCATATGAACAGAATTGGGGAAACACTCAGTAATCCTTCATTGTGTAAAACCCTGAAGGCATGTGTCAACGGACAAGGCCGGACACATCAGCAAGTTGGTTGGACACATGCCTGAGAATACGGACAACATGTCCGGATGGATGAAAGACCTGATCCAAGGATCCAGAAACAGACAGATGAAGCGACTGGGTGGTCCAGACACTTCCAGATGTGCATGGGCGTAACAGTATCCCCCTCTTAGGGTTCCTTGCCCCCAAGGAACAGAGGAATGGGAGACACAGAGCCGTGGACAGAAGATGGATGGATGATGAGAGGATGACAGAGGGATGATGTAACGGCCAACATAGAAGTGGGGACCGTCACCCGGCTTTTGATCAGCATGCTGGTTGTTCGTGTTTGTTCCTCAATTACACAAGATTCTGACCTGTTCCTGCCCTGTACTGCTTCCAGCAGCAGTTCTTTCCACTCGTTTTGGCTGGAGAAAGTATTTCTATATACTATATCTGTCCCCTGGCAGAAGATGATTTTTTTTCCGAGTTGATCTCCGCATAACACACTCCACATGGTCGTTGGAAGTAAGCCGCAACTTCGTAAAGTCACCCCAAAAGACGTGTCGGAGTGGATTGCATGAAATGTCAAGAAGAGCTGATGGTAATGGTATAAGCACATTGGTACAGGTTTTATTTATACAGCTCCTCATCTTCTTCCTCATCAGCGAAGTCGTCTTTCTCGGCCTCTGGCATCTCACCGTCCAACTCTACTCCCCCAACTACTTCGTTTGAGATCTCTGAAGACGCTGAAACGCCGTAACAAGAGCGCACGGCATCTAGTGCTATTTTGCGATTTCCTAGGACCAGTATTTATACAACGGGAAAGCGCTAGCACTTCTGAAGTGCTATTACTAGCACTCAGGACTCTGGCTAGGTGATATAAAGGAGAACTGGAGTGAGCCCAAGCTGCCGGTTGTAGCCTCAGATACGACTAGTGTGACGCGCTAGCACGGTCTGAAGGCACAAACCACGGGGAAATAACCATGAGCCTACACAGTCAAGGTGCTAGCACCTAGGGAGCGAGACACAGAAGAGTGGGATTGCGAGCACGCTAGCTGGGGTGCGAGGCGAGTCTGGGATCTGAAGGGTAGTAAACTATGCGCTAGCAGCCTTCTAGCAAGGGCGCTAGTGTGCGGAACCCCTCTAGCGATCGACCCGAGGCCCGAAACACAGATGCGAGCACGTGACGGTCGCGACGCGGTCGCGAGTCACAAACAGAGACAAAGTAGATAGTAGAGGAATAGCTAGCAGGCTATTGGTGCGGATGCGCGGGTCACCACATATGCAGTAACGGATAAACGGACTGCTAGCCGGTGCTCTGACTCGTGCTAGATGACTCCAGGCGGCGGATTCAACTCCGCTTCGTCAGGATAGCGATTCCAGCAGCTGATGGCAAGCTGAGGATCACTCACGATACCCTTAAATGGATGCTAGCGGATCAGTGTGGCTGTTCTGCTTGGCATAGACCCATCATAAAACCAAACGGCAGTCGTTTCATTGGCTATCGTATCTATCACATCATTTTCACTCATTTATATTATTCATTCTGTTTATCACATGTACCATGGACCTCAGTAGTATAAAGGGAGCACAGAGCAGGCTAGAACCTCAGATTATTACACCCCGACTTTGTACGAAGTTGGTGCAGGTGGTCTCAGGTTGCTAGTGGAGATTGTACACACACTTCACAAGTAGTAGCTTTATTGGAATCAATACTGTTGACTCTGGACACGTCGAGATCTTAAGTTGAGGTTCTAAGTTGTTGCCTCGCGGAGTCTTCACGTATAAAACCAAGGGTGTTCTCTTCGAGAACCAGCTAGCAGCTTTGCCTTCGCCCCGATATATTCGTAGTGTGTTGGATCGCCTGCTAGGTGATTGTGTGTTGACTCGAGCCCACTAAGAAGAAGACGGACTAGGTGCCCCCACCTCTAGACCGACTGTAACTTGTCAGTTACTTCGCCTTCACCCCGATATTGACGGAAGCGCTGTCGTAGTGTGTTGGGTTGCTAGCTGGACGCTTATAGTGTCTATTGCCAATACAAAGTGGAAACGTTCCTGTTCTTGGTTAAGGAATAGGTCAGCGGCTTAAGGACTGCCTTGTCGCTTGAGGATTGAAGTCCCTTTGTTGTTAGCCTCAATAGTCTTTGGGTATCCCATTGCGAGGATTTTCACAAACCTACATACTCTGCCCTCACTGGGGACAATGTACAATATAACTGGCCCGGATATTGCCCGGATATTATTAATATCCGGGCTATATCCGGGCTATATCCGGGCAATATCCGGGCTATATCCGGACCCCATATATAGTAAGTGTCATTACTATATATAGGGTCCGGATATAGCCCGGATATTGCAGCCAAACAATCCTGAAAAGGAAACAAAACACCTTCCTATCTTAGTAATTACTAGATTGCTTAGGAAGGAACAACTATCCCATGATCATGATTGGTTCAGGTAAATATAAAGCATAGAGATCATTGCTCCTGTTTAGCCTCTGATCAAATTTGCTGCTTGCTTCCACTTTCATCTAACAATATGGACACAAATGAGCTGTACACTGCCATTGGTGGTGACTCTCCTGGGATATTTCACAAACCGTAGGTTTTGCTTTTCAGCCTGGCCATTGCTAAGTTATGGAAATGTGGGACAGGCCGTTTTTGAGTAGTGGCAATCAAGCACCAATATTGCCAATTGTCATTAAATGCACCAGCATGAATGAAGCTTCAGCTATCCTAGACTTGCATTCAATTTTAGGTGAACTTGGCTATGATGCAGACAGTAATCAAGAGATGTTTGCAAAGGCACTTGCACAATCAAGTCAGATTGCCAATTTCACCACTAGTAGACCTTTGTATATCATGCTTCGCTCATGTGGAGGATGCCAGCAGCACCATATAGAAGTTCCATGATGAATTGTTTTCAAGCAGCGAGCAGCCAAAGAATCACGAGCTAAGCAGAAAACCAAGGCTGATGAAGCAGCTGCTAGAATTGCGGAGCTGAAAGCTATGTGCATTGTATTGGATCCATCGAAGCTGGCGAACTTGAAGAAACCTGAGCTTTGCCAACAACTGGACATCCATTGTGAACTGCTGAAGGAAGCAGTGATTGCAAAGATGAAACTACCCAAGATGTTGAAAGTGATTTTGAAGTCAGATGAACGGTTCGGTTTCCATACCGGAGTGTTGTGCAGTGCTGATCCATAACTTGAGTACTTTTGTCTAGGTGCTGCCATCTTCTGACCCAAGTGTGGCTGTTCCCAGCCTGCATGCTACCCAAAATATACCTGATACCACTACGAACCAACAGTAGTCTCACCTGTAAATACCATATAGTTAATTATACAGCCCCAACTTGAGTTCTGAATGAGTTGCACCTGTCAATCCAGTCCCCATCAAATCTTGATGGGCCACTGATTTTCCGACCGCAATTTGGCAACAATGAGGGCAGCTGGTGCTCCAGAAATTGGCATGCACAATAATTATACTATGAAGTATGGTTGCTGAATTTCCTGGCATTTTAGGGGCATCTCAGACTGTGCAGTACTCAGTTGAAATCTGGTTCCAAGTAGCTGGGTCAAACACCTCTGAAAATTGTGGTGAGTGGTCAAAAACTTCTACTTTCGGGCAGGAAATAAGTGTGGCATGTTTGGAACATCTTTCTCTCTCAAAGTTGGCCCAGACTCCTGTTATTGGACCGGTTTATACAAAGAGATCAAAAAACCATCAGTTTTTGTTTTTAATTACTGCACGGCTATCAATCAGCCGATGCCCCAACCCCAATTATAAATAGATATAAATGTACGTGGCGCCATTTGATGTGGCTGCCATTTCTCATCAGCCCATCTGATCTCGGTCGCTGCCCACTCCCACGGACAAATGAGGCAATTTTGTGCGTGACCTTGGACTGAGGGGCCAAGGTCACGCACGCAAGAGGGTGTTCACACGCAAAAAGAAAGAAATATCCCCAGCGTAGTAGAGCATGAGCTGCATGTGAATGCAGCAGAGCAAGATCCATGGCTGCGGGGAGAGTCTACATGAGCAAACAGAATTCAGAAATGGGGTATGCACCGTGTTCACTGACAAAGGGCAGGACTCCACATAGAGTGCAGCACTGGAAAAGCCAAAGGCAGCGACTACAGAACAAAATTGTTCTGTAGTCCATGGATTGTGAGGAGGAAGTGGGTGCTGCACGACGCATGCATCGTACAGCACCAGGTTGTCGACATGGGGGTGAGCTGAAGGCGCCAGATCAGTGGCGGTGCTGTGGAACCCGCATTATGATCATACCACTACCATCATGACCACTACGGCGTCCATCCTCG
Source organism: Mycena olivaceomarginata (assembly GCA_029378375.1). NCBI lineage: Eukaryota > Fungi > Basidiomycota > Agaricomycetes > Agaricales > Mycenaceae > Mycena > Mycena olivaceomarginata. Next base: position 47,760 of record JARKIC010002064.1, read on the forward strand.
TACTTTGGACATCCTTTGATCTTCGTCTTTGGCTGGGATTCTGAAACCCCGGCACTCGGAAAACTCAAGAGCCTCGAAGTACGACAACGGAGGTACGAGGACGAGGGACGAAGAAAAGAGATAAGGACGGAGGAAGGGATAGCGAGGCGGAGAGAGCAAGGGTCTGGAGGGAGGACAGGGGTACAGCAAGGGCGGGACGAGACCGCGAAGCTGTCTTCCAACGGCTGGGGTGCTGCTTTCGGCGCGCTCCACTGCTCACGCGCCGTGACCTCATCGCTGCACGGCGAAGCGTCTCACACGCACGGGAGTGTCCTCCACTCGCCGTGTGTGGACGACTCTTCCACCCTGCGCGATAGCGTCTCTTGGCGTTGGGCGGCGTCCCCGCATCTCGTCTACGACGCGCGACCGTAGGCCGTCCTAGCCACACCCGACTCCGTGTCCCTGTGTACGTCCGTACGCCCACCTGCGCTGCCGCTCGCGCCCCCCGACCACTCGCCGCCGCTGAGACGCGCGAGCTCACCTCAGCCCTGGGGCCGGAGCACCTCACCTAGCTGCTCAGCACGCCGCCGCTACGCTCAAATTGCGCGCGCGCGTTACCGTCGTACCGCCGCCAGCCTCTCACTACAACCTCGGAGCGCCCTCACCCGCTGCGCAGCACACGATGCACCGCCGCTGCCCCAGGCATGACGGCATCGTTCGGCTTGCACCACGCACAGAGCATGTGGGTTTCGCCGCGCTTCGCATCTCCTCGTACCCACACGCGCGGGACCTCATGCCCATACGCGCGGGTGCGGGTTTTGTCTCACACGGCCATGATATGGCTTTGCAAGCGATCTACGGGGCACGCGGACGATCGGGGCGTGCGCGCGGAGCGGGCTCCCCATCGACCCTCCCAGCGGCGGCGTAACTCACCACTGCCGCGAAGCTCCTCGCTCTCCGGCCGGCTGCGCGCGCGTTTGTTCGGAAGCCTCACCTCGCCGAGCTGCTTCTATCGGGTATGTAGTGCCACTTGCAGCGAGTTCCGCTGCCTATCCGCGCTCTTGCCGACGCCCACGCCCATTGACTCGACGCCCGCCCGTTGACTCGACGCCCCCGCTCGCGGACCCGGCGTCAACGCTGCTCTAGACTCGACGTTCCGTCCGCGCCCCTGGACCCGCTGACTCGACTCCACACGCGCGCGTTCTCGGAGGGCACGTCAACTCCGAGGAAGCGCCGCGGTGGATTGCACCGCTCCCGCCTTGCGCTCGCAAACCGCGCGCCTGCCCACGGTGCACCCCTTACGCCCGCGCCCCTGGACCTATTGGCTCGACGCCCGCGCCGTCACTCTTGAGCAGCGTGTTACGCTGCCGACAGCACCGTTATGACCTTTTTTATCATTGAAAAATATGCAGGCGAGAAACAGGGTTTGAGGACAGTATTGTAGAGAACAAGGTGTGAGGTTTTTGTGCTATTCCAGGTTGAGGTTGAGGATGAGGGGTAGGTTGAGTACGAGTTTTCATAGGACGAGCAAATAGCTTTAAGGTTGAGTACGAGACACGAGGTTGTGGGGTGTAGGTTGAGTACAAGTTATCATAGGACAAACAAATAACTCTAAGGTTGAGTACGAGACACGAGGTTGTCTGTGGTGGTTTAGAACGAGAGTTGAGGTTGAGGGCAAGACTTGAGAGCTGAGGAAAACAGTCAAGTTTTGATCATCATTCTACCAATCAGTTGATCAATTGCTAACCTTTAGCTGTGACACTGTGACACAACAATTAAATTAGAAAATTGATAAGTAATTTGAGGTCTATTTTCTGGCTTTCTTCACAGTTCTGGTGAGTAATTGCTGCATATACTAGCTAGATAACAACTGGCATTGGTTTCCAATGCTCTTCCAATGTTTTTAATCCATATAACTGGGTGGCCACTAGTATTTTTTATCACACACAAAAAAAAAAATTGGGCCCTGATTATTTATATTAGGAAAGCAGGCAATTTATGTCAAGGTCAACACATACCCTATGATTTGAGGTGATCATATGTTATATTGTTGTTGACCCTATTCAGCATGCCCCAGGATCATGGAGACTCTGCTTAAGGCTCCTTCCTAGTAGATATTCCAGGACGCATAAAGAGCTCTCAGCCAGGAACCAGGGTAATCAGCATAAACTCGAAATATGTCAACTGACAGTCTGACACTTTTGGTTATTTTGTGAATTGGGCACCAAGGGGACCACTGAGTGTGAAATAAATGTTGACAATTGAAAAGCAATGTAAATGACTCAAATTGAGTTTACTTGAAGTGTTTTGATCAGGTTTTGGCTGAATGCTGTTTCTGAGGATATGGGTTTGAGAACAACTTTGGTTCCATATAGTGGTTATGGTTCAAAACACCATCTGGTCAGAACTTGACCACAACACTTCAAATAAAGCTCAATCTGAGCCATCTACACTGTCTCTTCCTATTCTCTGTGTTTATTTTACACTGACTGTCAGGGGAAACCCCCCCCTCTGGTGGAATGCTTGCTCAGTGTCTACAACAGCAGTACTAGTTTAATCAAGACCCAACGAGCAGAATGCGAGTTTAAGGCAAAAACACAACTACTAACCAAATCCTAACTACTTTCCCCTTGAATGGTTTAGACTGTGCCACCAAGTACGGGTCTTTTGAATGCTTCAAGAAGGTTCAATGTGATGCGGGTTCCGTAGGCCTTGCCAGGCTGGAGGTAAGCGCGCACAGACGTTGTGTCTGGCGCAGCTATAGGCGACGAGAGGCGCCGACTCGGGCCCTCCCCATGTTGTAACCCTTCATCTAGGGCCCATGTCACCCTTGGATGGGGACTCTGCAGCACCGAGACCGTGGAGCAGTTATACGTGTGCCCAGGTATTCAGCGGGTCCGGGGCGGGGTGCTCCCTCCAAGTAGATCCCAGTCTCACAACATAGTAGTTCATGTGTAAGTCAAGATGGTATTATATAAGTACTGATCCCGGATCAACTACTCGCATGCTGCTATATATGTTAAGTAGAATTATATACAGTAGTGTCCTCGCGCGGTGTCGTCTAGCAGCGTCCCATTCGTACCCTGTCACATTCAAGGAGCACAGATAATCCAACAAAGGTTGTGAGGAACACACCTGTTTTAAGAGGTCTAGTCCGAAGTGCAAGGGTTGATTTAGAGTATTAGACCTCTTTGAGCAATGCCAAATGAGTGCCTAAGCGAGTTTAAAGCATTAAAAGTTTGAGCCAACAATCCCAATCCTAACAAGGTGCCGTGTTCTCCAAACCCCAAATAATAAGCCTTCCAAGGCTACTGTAGTGCGGTGCCGTGTTCTCAATCCTAATAAGCTCTCTCTAGCTTCTTAACCATTCCAAATCCCAAGATCCCGAGTCAACAAATGATATTAAGTTACTTGTGCAGACGAAACAAAACTTCTTAACAAAGTCAGTCCTGGGTGACAAGTCCCAAATCTCCGTCGTTTATCAAGCAGTATCCAGTAAAGGCTACTGCTCTTAGGGACAGAAAGTTCAGTGCCTATCCAGGCCAAAACCTCCTCCTTATATACTGTACAATTATGCTTACAATATGATGATTATTCTACTCGCTGGTATATGAGTAAGGTCCGTAGTTAATCACGTGTAGGTAAATATATAGGATCCTCATGTGTCGACCCCTTAATGCTTGAGTGTGTCCAGTGTGACTTCTTTCTGTCTGATTGTGTAGACAGTCCCATCTTCTATCCTCGTGTCCCCCGTTCAGGACCTTCAGTTTTAGGTAGACACAGGTACTGGCTCTGAGCCAGTACCTTAATCAGCCCAAACCACCAAGTAGTTGGTCCAAGTAACCAAATCAGGATGGCCACAATGATCAGATAGTTGATCAGCGAAGTCCAACCACAGCTGGGGTAACCGGTAACTGTTACACCCGAATCACCTGATCTGTCATGCAAGATTCCTTTTGTAAATCAAGCACAACAAAGTACTTGAACACCTAATCAAGACCCCACAGCGGTGCCCCAGATCATCAGAGAGGATGATTAATATTGCCCATGTTGTTTGTGGGCCCTGTGATGCCTTGATTAAGAAGTGATGCTTAATCTTGGCAATTAAACCCTTAATCATGGATGACAACTAGTATGAACTTTCCAGTTGATACATCCCAGGCGGACTTAATTAAGGTCCTCATGCAGGATCAAGCCCTGATTAGCCATATAGGACTTATGCCAATCCTTTGGAGCAGCGCGCTACGTGATTAAGGTAGAAATTAACAAATTCCTTGCTATTTCACCCATGGTCTGTTTCACGGGTTATCACTGGCCACTTCCGTGTCTGCTGCTCCAGCCCCTTTTCCGTCTGCCTCATCCACAGAACCATCCAGGACATCTGTCTGCTCCTGCTGGCATGTGCTATGTGATCAGGCCTGGGATCATTGTAGATACCTATGGACACATGCTACTGGGTAGTTACTGAACTGTATACAAGGTTTCACCTAGTGTGGGAATCCTCATCCTTTCTTTGAAGATTCCCCTGCTAGGTGCATAGTATTTCCGCTCCTGTATTCTAGTACCTATATTTATACTTCAGGTTCCCCTGCTAGTTTCCATGCCCTCCACCAAGCTTAAGGTTGCCCTTACACTGACATGCCTTTCATAACTTGAGCAGCCTGGTTTATTGTGTATTTACAATGAAACATCATGACTGTAAGGGCAACCTTAGATGGTAGTTTAAGTACAAGAGAGTATGGGAGGTGCTGTGGAGTGATGTGGGTTTATATATCAAACCAGTGGAGTAATGACATCACACTTTTGGGGAAGCTTGGCCAAATCTTGGAGCAAATCCACAGCCTTTTTCAACACAGTTTTTCATGATGAATGGTAAAGAGACCAACCTGGCTCCAAGATAGAAAACTGCAGAATATAGGTCATGAAATGTACATTGAAATTCAGAATGGCTGTTGTGACGAAACATCATGAAACTTGAAGTTCAACATAAAAGTGTTGAAATTTATGATGAATATTTCTCATAGTGCCAGGGGAAAAGATTAATACAGTCAGGAATTATTTATATTACTGCACCATCCCAAACGGTTTCACTCAGTTCCATGATCATTGAGTTACTGATTGACTCCTCTACACTCATATACCCCTTCATAAGCTTTGCACCAAGTTGCTCAAACCCATATCCTCAGAAACAGCATTCAGCCAAAACCTGATCAAAACACTTCAAATAAACTCAATTTGAGTCATTTACATTGCTTTTCCATTGTCAGTGTTTATTTCACACTCAGTGGTCCCCTTGGTGCCCAATTCACAAAATAACCAAAAGTGTCAGACTGTCAGTTGACATATTTCGAGTTTATGCTGATTACCCTGGTTCCTGGCTGAGAGCTCTTTATGCGTCCTGAAATATCTACTAGGAGCCTTAAGCAGAGTCTCTGTGATCCTGGGGCATGCTGAATAGGGTCAACAACAATATAACATATGATCACCTCAAATCATGGGGTATGTGTTGACCTTGACATAAATTGCCTGCTTTCCTAATATAAATAATCAGGGCCCAATTTTTTTTTTTGTGTGTGTGATAAAAAATACTAGTGGCCACCCAGTTATATGGATTAAAAACATTGGAAGAGCATTGGAAACTAATGCCAGTTGTTATCTAGCTAGTATATTCAGCAATTACTCACCAGAACTGTGAAGAAAGCCAGAAAATAGACCTCAAATTACTTATCAATTTTCTAATTTAATTGTTGTGTCACAGTGTCACAGCTAAGGTTAGCAATTGATCAACTGATTGGTAGAATGATGATCAAAACTTGACTGTTTTCCTCAGCTCTCAAGTCTTGCCCTCAACCTCAACTCTCGTTCTAAACCACCACAGACAACCTCGTGTCTCGTACTCAACCTTAGAGTTATTTGTTTGTCCTATGATAACTTGTACTCAACCTACACCCCACAACCTCGTGTCTCGTACTCAACCTTAAAGCTATTTGCTCGTCCTATGAAAACTCGTACTCAACCTACCCCCCTCGTCCTCAACCCCAACCTGGAATAGCACAAAAAACCTCACACCTCGTGCTTGTAAATTGTTGTTCTCAACCTCATTTGTGGAACCTCATATTTTTCATCGAAAAAAGCTTTTATACACCGTTGACTCCGTTACAGGGTACAGCGCGGGCGGGACGAGAGCGCGATGCTGTTGTTCTCGGGTTTGGGGCGCTGCTTATTGGCGCACCCCAGGGTCCCCACCCCGGCGCTCACTAACTTCGCCTAGCCGACTGCGCCAGACACAGCGCCTGCGAAACCCCTCGGACCTGCGCGCGGAGCTGGCTCGCCCCGACATCCACTTGCCGTGCCCACGAAATCGACGGCATCACTGCGATCCAGAATTTCGTAGGCACCTCGGCGACAATCGCGACGTCACTGTCGAGCGCGGGGGGCGGCCGCGGCGAAGGGGAAGGATGTGGCGCTTGTATTTGTGAATGCGTACGTCTTTCGCACATTCACCCAGCTGCCCTTATAAATGACGCTTTACAACTTTATAGCATGAGCTGGGAGCTGGGAGGATATGTCATTGGCGTCGGGAACATGGGTGACCGGAACGACCTTGATTTATCGGGTTTATTGCCCGTCAGGCGCTCGTACGGCGATATAGGCGCGGTCTTCTTCGTGGGTGTGCGGTTACGCAGCCAAACGGCGTACAAGACGGCGAGCCCCCAGAACTGCTTCGGGAGGCCGCTGGCGATCAACATGTTGCCACCGAGCGTGCCCTCGGTGGCTCCACTCTTCTGCGGGGTCTCATGGTGGTTGAGCTCGCGTCTCGTCCGCTGTGCCGCCAAGTGCCTGTCGAATAGGCCGCCGGTGTATTCCCGCCCGCGGTCGCTCCCGAAGCATTTGATGTCGACGTCGAGCTCGACTTGGGGCTGCCTCTGGGCTTGGGCCTGGGTGCGCGCGACGGGCTGGTGGAAGTGGGAGTGGGAGCGGGTGGCATCGCGCCAGGCCCGAATGTGTCGCCAGACTGGCCGCTGCTGCATGCGACGTTTGAGCTCGTAATGGGAGCGCGCCCCCATTACGAGCGCCCCCCCCCCCCCCCCCCGCGGGACGACGTTTAGATATGTTCCATGTCACCAGTTTGTCTCGTCAGTTATATGATACAGTAAGCTCTCATTTCCGACTCCGGTACTGATGCTCAAGTATACAAGATCACCGGAGGTGTGGCTGCTATGCTTTGTCCTATTTCCTCTCACCGATATCTCGCAGACTTCGCGCGCACAAACTCTCTTTCCGAAGTCGCTGTTCTCAACCTCCTCGACTCGCTCTATAAAGTGCACTCGATCCTATCCATGCTACTCGATCGCATCGATACAGCAACCAACGCACCGGGCGCCAATCCCACGGTCGTCATCAACGATGCTAGCATTGATGCCGTAGCGCGCGCCGCCACATATGGAGGGTGCTTCGGCTTCAGCGGGCTCGTTCTCCCCCTTTACCGCGAGCTTCAGTATCGCGACATCAGCAACGCCACACCGCAGAGCGAGCGCACGCGGGACCGCATGCGGATGCTGCGTGGGCAGGTCCACAATCTGGCTGTTCTCGGGGGACGCGAGCTCGTGCGCGGGATCCGCTATCTGCCCAAGATTCACTACTCGCCACGCACTGGGCCACCACCCGCATGTGGGCGGAGTTCGTTACAGAGCAAGCGGAATTGGACGGCGGTTCACCGCTCTCCCCGGAGGCGGCACGCGATCTCGAGACGTGCGTTCCCTTCTCTTTTCAATTTGCTCCCCGCTCATATATGCATGTTATTGATTTCCTTTACTTTTTTTTTGCGTCTAGCTTCGCGGACGAGCTGAAGCTTCTGGGCTACTCCTTGGGGGCTGCATCGACTCCGCAGACGTTCGCGCTGATTGAACGGCTCGAGGGCCACGTCAACAATGCGCTTGTCGCGATGTTTCTCCCTATAGTCGATGCCTCATGTGGCCAATCGGACAGGGACATGGTTCTTCACCCCGACAATGTTTACCCCTTGTCGAGCAGGACAGGTGGCAGGGTTGTTTCTCCTGCTGTAGATTTGATGAAATACATCCCTAGAAAATGGTTCTGGGTTGAACAGGTGCCGCGCTTCTTCCATGCAGGGTACTTGGCGAAGCGGCAGCGGGGGGAGGAGCGCGGGAGGGCCTAACTTTCGCGGACGTCGCTGTCGGCTCGCAGATCACGATCCCGCTCAGGGCGGGTACCTGCACTCGCACCCACACAACTTTCCCGGCGGAAGCAAGTGCATGTCCGGCTGGCACTTTCTTCCCATTGACCGGACGGCGCTGCAGAGCAGCAGATCACGCTCTACCCTCACCGCGACCAAAACAACGACTGGCGCATCTACAACGCCACCTGGGAAGACGTCAACCCCAACCGCCCACGCCCTCGACCCGTCGCGCACGCGACAGCATAGCTCGCCACTGCCGCGAGGGCTTCATCTCTACGGCCGGGCGAGCGAGCGAGCGCCCCGCTCGCCACTCTCTCCGAACGCCGAACGCCCTGCGCTGCCGGTGTGCGCGCAGGGCCATTCCTCGCTTCCAGCTCGCCGCGCTCCTTATTTGCCGCCGCTACGCCCGAACCGCGCTCGTACGTTACCGCCGTACCGCCGCCGCACCCTATGCTCGCGCTGGCCACCGGTGACTCCGAGTGAGGTCGACTCGAGCGGGTTGAGCGTCCCACCTAGCGTAAATATTTTACACCTACGCTCGCCGAGGCGCGTCGACATCAACAAGGGCGCGGCGCTTCGACAAGGGCGCGGTGCTCAAGGTGGAGATGGCGAAGAAGAACCTGCACACGTACCACGCTCTCCCGCGAAGTCTAGCTGCTTGCCGGCTGGATATTACCCAAGCGCGGCGTACGCTGTTGCTGCCAGCACCCCATTCCAACGGGACGCTCTGCGCTGCCAGTGTGCGCGCGGAGCTGGCTCGTCCGTGTCCTCGGACCGTGGTGATATGCTTGCGCTGGCACTCTACCCACAAGAGCTACGCGAGCGTCGCTTCCTGTGCCCGCTCGTCTACGATCTGGCGTGCTCCAACGCTACTCGTCGCTTCCTTACCCTCATTCCTCTACCACATTGCACGCCCAGGACGACTACGCGGAGTTCACCTCAGCGTAGTTGCACCGTGCGTACGGACGACTCGTCTCCGTGCTCTACCTCGCTCGTCTGACGCCCCCCGACCGCGCGAGGCCTCGCGCACTGTCCTCGTATCCGGCTTCGACGTGCTCTCCGCGACCACGGACCGTTGCGGACACGCTACCGCCGCCCTCGCTACTGCTGCGCTTGGCCCGCGTGCAAGCGTCTCACGCGCTGCAGTGTTCGACTCCAGTCCCTCGGCGCCCACGCCCGCAACGGGCCGCCCGCGTCGCTCTCGTCTTGCGCTCGCAACTGCACACCCGCCTATGACTGGCGAGCTCCCCGCTCGCCCCTTGCGCCGCGCCTCTGTCACATCGCGCACCGGCAGTGCTCGAGTTACCGGCCCTGGCCTTCCAACTCCGAGCCAACTCCGAGCCCTGCGTGTACATCCACATGATCACGCGAGTCAACGCCCCACACCCACAAGGCGGCTCTTTGCTTCTCACCTCGCACCCTCGCCTCGCCCCGCTGCCGCTGCCATCTGCTAACGCCCGGCGCTGCCGGTGTGCGTGCAGGGCCGTTTCGCGCTCGCCTTCTCCGGCGCACCAGGGTTGCGATGCTGCTCCTCCACACCGTTTTGCGCGCGAGCGCTTCGTCGCGGCGCCTCACCCACAGACGGGCCACGGCTGCTGCACCAGTCGCCTCGACGCGGCGGCGAGGGAGCGCAAGCGCGCGCTATCGCTCGCCACATCGCGCGTACGACTACGCCTTAGGTGAACCAGTAGCGAAAAGTGCTGCCTACCACGAGGACGCGCGCACTCCACAACGTGAGCGCACACTGGCCACACTAAACGAGGTGCACCCTCGGATCACCAGCGCTGGCGACGGCGACTCGTTCCACACCATCCAGGCACATGCTCGCGGCGCTGCAGCTCAAGAACAAGGGCAAGGAGCGCGCGAATAATAGTAACAATAACGCTGGGCCTGGGGAGGAGGAGGGATCGGCTAGGAGCGGGGCGGGCTGCACGAGTGCGATTTGGTGTGTGGGAAGGTGTTGGGGTGCGAGGAGAGGGACCATAAGGGGCCGTGTGGCGGGTGTTTGAGGAGTGGGTTCGAGGAGGTGTGTTGCATTTCCATTTTCTCATTAAATAATTAATAACTCCTGATTACTAACGACTACTTCGCAGCTCGTCTGTCCCTGCGGCCTCACCGTGCTCGAGCCGCCCATCCCGTGCGGGACGCGCATCCGCTGCACGTATCCCTGCCCGCGGCCGCCGCCGGTGTGTGGGCACCCGCGCACGCCGCATACCTGCCACGAAGACGATGTGGGCTGTCCGCCGTGTCCGTTCTTGGCGGTCAAGTGGTGTGTTTGCCCTCTCCATATTCTGCTCCAGATTCCTTACTGACGACCCGACGCCCAGGTGCATGTGCGGCAAGAAGGAGGTGGGCACGTGCGCTGCTCACAGGAGCGCGTTGGGTGCGGGGCCGCTCATGGCGTGCGGGTGGCACCGCTGCGAGCGGGTGTGCCATCCGGCGGACGGGGAGGGCGGGTGCGGGCCCTGCGCGGCGGTGTGCGGCAAGAGCCGCAAGGCGTGCCTGCCGCTGAACCACCCGTGCACGCAGCCGTGTCATGTGCCGTCGAGCTGCGACGAGTCGGTGCCGTGCAGCGCGGTGGTGACCGTGAGCTGCGCGTGCGGGCCCATCCGGCAGCCAGTATCGTGCGGGCGGACCGCGGGCAGCGCCGGGAATGGGAACGGCAATGGGAACCACAAGCACCAGCAGCCGAAGTGCACGAACGAGTGCCTCGTCACGAAGCGGAACGCGCGGCTCGCGGACGCGCTGGGGATCATGCAGGAGGGTCGGGAGCAGCGCGAGCGGGAAGCGGTGGTGTGGCTGGACGACGTGCTGGCGTTCGGGCGCGCGAACGCAAAGTTCGTCGTGGTGGTGGAGAAGGCGTTTGCGGAGTTCTGTCAAGGCCCGGGGATGAAAGAACGTCCGCCTGAAACTCCTAGTGACCCAGACTAGCTGTCCCGCACGCAGCGTTTGGGCGTCGAACTGGCCAGTCTGCAACTTGGGTTGTCGGAGTCAAGTTCAACTTGAAGGATTCCTGAGTCCTCAGAGCCGAGGCCGGCGGCGGCTAGAGATTTCAATGTTTCAATAAGATCCTGCCTTGTTTCCACATACTTATTCGGCCCTATTTCGTTGCTGATTGATAGCGAACGAGATACCCACGCACCCTTCGCGGTTGAATTTCGCGCTGAATTTTGAGTTCACTGTTCACGTCGGCCGACATCCGTCCGAAGTTTGCTTCATTGAAAGGCGAGCCACATGTCCAATTTTTTCTTTTCCACCACCACGATGCTCGACATTCGTCAAGGCCGTTTTATTTCTTGTCTCCTTGATCCTTGTAAGTGTATCCTTCGTCGTACTCTTTATGTGTCGGGCAGAGCTCCTATGCCTCCAACCCTTTTTTCTCGGATTTTTTCGCGCTCTTACTCATTTTTTTTTTTGCCGCAGTGACAAGATGAATATCATGCCAGGCAACCTGCATGCTCCATCTGAACACCATTAAATAGCTCGACCCCGTACATCCTCAGTCCCTCTACATCATGACTGTCTTTTTAACCCTTCTCTTTTTCTTCTAGGTGGATCCTTTTCTGTCATGCATACACCCATCCTTTTTGAAGTGTCTGCTGTGTCCTGGACTTTCAGGTATGTGTTCTTCCTGTCTTTTCCCCACATTTCTTTCGCCGTGACGACAAATATGTCAAACAGTAATGAGCACCCCGTATATGTACGGGTGCGATGTATTCTATCTATAATCCTAGTTATACTGAGCCCTCCCTGATACTGATTATTTCCTTTTTTTCCAGTGATGCCCATTACACCTACATCCACCTGGGTGGATGTCGACATTGATGCAAATTATCGCAGTCATGGAAATGGTACGTCTGTCCTCCATCCACGCCTGCTTCCATGATGCCATTATCATCCATAAAATACAAGCGCTCCTCGGGCTGCACCAATATCATGACCTAATCCTTCCTTCTCCCATCCCTCCTGTTTGCTGCATGTGCTCGATGCTAATAAATTACTCCTCACTCAGATGAACCTGTGCAGCCGTTCATCAATGAAGATTCTCTTCTCTTGTACATGCCGAGTTCCAGCCGAAAGGCGAGGGTGCACGAAATGCTATGTGCTTCCCTAATTATTTGGATACAGTGGACACGATGACCTTGGCCCTCATCCTTGCCTTGCAGTCCCATGCTTCCTCTCCCCGTCATCCCCCTCTTCAACTTGGATGTCCACGCTCCATGCCATAATCGCCTCCCCCCTCATGCAGCACATTTCCCCCATCTCCAAGCTCACTGCGCTCACTGCGCTGAGCATCACAATCCTGTGCGAGTCCCAGCCCGTGGAAGGCATGCGCGCCGTGGCCGCAGCACTGGGTGCACTGCACCCACATGCGGCGTGGCTGGAGGGGGATTGGGTCCAGGGCAGTGGTGCGAGGGCAGGTACAGGTTGGGTTCTACCCTTCTACCATGCACGTTCAGCTGATTGTGTACATTCAACAGATCCACAAGAGGATGCAGAGACCACCCTGGACAACACTCAAGACGCTGCTGTTTGCAATGCTCATGATCGCTGACACGGCACTCTCAGTGGCAGTGTTCATGCCCCTGGTGGCTCTGAGTAACCCCACCCAAAAGGCTGGCCAGAAAGACGGCACTGCGGTGGACTGGGCAACCGCCAACATCCCAGCATATGATGTCCGCTCTGGCTTCGGGAATCTTCTGGGATGTGCATGGAGTGTCTGGGGAGCATAGGAAAAGCTTGGTACAGTTAACTTGCTCACGGACGTGGTGGTCAAGACTGCTGCAAGCGAGGAAATCAAGATCAGCAAGTCGGTTTCATTGAACTAGTGAGATCTCTTCTGAAGGGTGCAGCAATTATATGTGAGGCTGACAAGACCTCCAGGCTCTTTAACTCCCCGGAGAAGGTACATGAAGACTGCCCACACTATTTCTTTGGTCCTGATTTCAAAGATCGATGCTAGCCGATGTTTGAACGCAAGTCACCCAAGATAAACATGAAAATTCAAAACCCAGAGTCTTCTAGTGTGAGGGATGATGAGATCCATATTTTGGGTGGGACTGTATTCAGTACTGGGACAATCACTACTTGCTTCTGCAGAACATGCAGTCAGGAACACAGTGGGCAGTGGGATGGTCTACGGCACTTTCCTACTAGTTCTCGAACATGGTGTGTTCTGCAACAAGTTTAGTCGGACATTGTTGCGTCACTCGAAACCCGTGTGAACCCATCTGCAGTATCCCCACCTCTATGCTTCCCCATGGGATTCTCCCTCCCAAATCCGCACCAAGTCGATCCTGTACAGTATCCAAAGTGAGTTTCGTGCCAAAACTTGAACCATACATGCCAACCCGCCATTGCAGCCAGGGTGACACTTGGCATTTGTGGTCAGGGTGTGCTGTTTGATCTTGTCTCACACCAGACATTGATTTCCCTGAGGAAAACAGTTCTATATGAGTACGTTGTTCCCATGTCATGGGAATATATGTTGACTCCTTTGATTCATCTGTTATCCAGTCCATAGTCAACACATCCTATTAGCGTGCATGAGCTGGAGGAATACGCCAAGGTGCAAGGGGTAAAGTTCCACCGTGGCAACATTTTGATTCTGTGTGATGGGTTCATCAAGAAATACTATGATTCCTCGCAAGCGGAGCAGGATGCGTTGCAGACCTGAGCAGAAACATTGTCAGTGAAATATTGTAATTTTCCGAGGAGTACAATTGATTTATTTGATTTGATATGGTCAGCACAGGCATCAAGCAGTCAGAGGAAATGAAGTGTTTCCTCTGGAATAATCACTTTGCAGCCATTGCCTCCAACCAACCGGTGCTAGAGGTATATCCAGTATCAGCCTGAACACTGTGTTTCAATTAAAAGTATTTCAGTCCTGGCCAGTGCCGGAAGTAACAATGTATGTACATGCATCAGGTATTATATTTTTCCAGCTTCATATGACACATTTTTATCTATAAAACCTCATCTTTTGCTGCAGGCCTATTTTTGAGACTGGAAACAGTATATCTTTTGCAATTGTACCTCCCGTGGATGGTCCAGTCACCTCAGAGCCTCAGAAATATATAGGCAATGAGAACCAATGCATTCATGTGAACAATAGTTTGTGTAGTACCAGAGTTGAGCTCTTGTTTTGCAAGAACATCAAGGTCTGGAACACAAAAGTTCACAGTAGGTTTAGAAATATTTTTATCAAGATATAGCATCAGCTGATGGTAAAGGGAAGTCAAGTTGAGCTGTCACTGAGTTTCTCTTGTTCTTGAGCCACCTATAGAGAAATCACTGCCTGAAATTTTGGGCTTAAAAGCCACTAGATAGATGTTTAATTGTAGCACATGTAATCTGAATTTCTATTACATTTACACATTTAAAAGGAGATCAAACCAGAGAGAACCATTGCAAAGGTCCTCTGGACTGGAGACTGGCTTTTCCATGTGTTGTAGAAATCCACTGAATGCCTGAAGAGAAGCTGCAAGTTTGGAACTCATTCTATCTGAGGTCATGATCAGGATCAAGAAGTGATCAACAGTCTTTGATAATCATAGTTGCTATTCATGATCATGTCACTGTGTACAATGCAAACAGCCACATAAGTAACTAAATGGCTATTACCTGTTATGGAAGTTATTGTGTGCCTGGTACAATTACCTTTTATAGAAGGTGTTGTGACCTATTTTTTACTCTATTTGGTTTCAATATCCGGGCAATATCCGGGCTATATCCGGGCAATATCCGGGCCAGTTATATTGTACATTGTCCCCAGTGCCTGGTGCCCTCGATCTAGCGATCCAGCCACCTTGTATCTAACCCATAAACCCCTGCCCATCCTAGGTGCTAGCGGGTATTGTTGTTGGCAGCTGCGTAGTGCTAGCGTGTTGTTGAACGACTTGTTGAAGTCTAGCAGTCGAATTGTGTTTGTTCCAAACCCGCTGGTCGCATACTACGGCCCGGACCCGAACTCACAAAGAGAAGCACTTACATCTTTGGAGGAATAGATTGTTGTAGTGGTGGTTTGGTGGTTGTTTTGTGCAAGCACGAATCTAAGCTATTTCTAGTCGTATATCAAGTGCACCGTTTTCAACGCAGTCGAGATGAGTCCAGTACCTCTGAAAATATATTAGCAAGCAGAATGCTTGAATATCAGACAGAACCCACGCCTCATATCGGTCCAATGCAGCAAGAACCACTTGAAGCTTGTCGGCGCGCCGGGGTATCGAAACCAAGGTAGTCTTCAAGATTATTGCGTCCTTGACAATGCATTTATAGACGTCGAACTGCGCCTTCAGCTGCGGGATCGTCATTTGCGCAATGGTCTCGCGGTTTTGCTCAACTCCAGTGGCGCGCAGAGTTTCTTCTTTCTTGTTCTTGTTCTCGGCCGCAAGGTTGACCTTCTGTCGATGGGAAGTCGCCTTTCGCTCTAATTCCTCCACTACTGCCTGTCGGAAGATGGTGTTTGCCCCGCTCGCGTCCTCCTTGCGCACCTCCCGCATGACATGGAGAACATCATCTGCTGTGATATATTTGGCCACAAAGGCCTCATATTATTCCGGTGATATCTCGTGGAGAAACTGCGGGGCATACTGTGGGGGTGGAAGCAAATATGAACACGCCAGCTCCCGAGGCCGCCTTCATTGTGGTCGTTTATTGCCAGTATGTAAAGCTTTGCATGTATCTCGTCTGGAATCGAGTCAACAGGACCACCAACAGCAAATTCGGGAGTGAAGCGGTCCCAGCCATCTGCGGCCCCAGAAAACATGGCAGGCAATCATTTTGGCGACGTCTGGAAGGTCTGGGGCAAGCACCTGAGCTGCAAGCAAGACATTGGTGTCGTGGATGGTTTGCCATCAAGTGTCAACTGTTCGGAGGAATCAGTGATGTTGTGATCAAGGAGAAGGGAAGGATTGGCTGCGATGGCTCGGCAGAAGGAGGGGAGTCGACAATGGATGTTGACAAGATCGAGTAAATTGGGAAGCATGCTGTTGTCGTCTTTCTTCCGGACCGCTTTCATGTATGGCCAACTGACACAAAGGCTGTAGAGCGCAGCCGCAACAATTTCAGCCATCGTGCGGGGGCAATTGAGTGCTTTTAGAGCGGACTCTTTGACGTGGTTTGCACCTGCCTTGGTTTTTCCATCGCATATAATGCTGATGAGTTGTAGCAAGAGAGCGTAATGCTGGGTAACAACTGCCGCAGCACGGCCATAGGCTCTATAGCGGGTTTGGGACGTGGCTGGGAAGCGTTGAACGTGTTTCTGGCCGCAGAGTTCACCGAGTTCCTTCTGCATAAACATTAGGTACTTATCTTGGTACCCTTTGTCTTCATCCTTGTGTCGAAACAAGCGCCCTGAGAAGCACCATCGCTTTGACAACACCTCGTGAACTAGCATGTTCTGCAGCCCGAACCACGGCGCTGTCGTGTTCCCTCAAGTCGAATGGTGGTGCTATTCGCCTTGTTCGCAAGAAGGACGGGTTCCTCGCCTTCAGGCCATGCTCCTTCCATTTTCTTGCAACCGTACTTGAAGGCGTTCATGTCCTTATGGCTGCAGCAGCCTCCGAAGATCAGAAAGTCGGCCAGCACTTTGAGATCGTCGGACAGTGCGTTGTACGTTTCCTCACCCAGTTGAGCATCAACCAGACTCCGCGCTATGGTGCTGCACTCGAGGGGTGTTCTACAAGAAATGAATGAGCAAACACTGTCAAGGAATAAATCACCCCACAAATCGTCGTAGTCTTTCCTGCTCTTCTCTTGAATTTCTTCCTCTGAGATCACCAGCAGTGCATCAAACAGCTCTGCAATGGAAAAAGGCGCCGGACTCCTGCTTGCCCAAGTCCTCAATTATGATACTATGCTTCAACTCCGAAGTCAGCTCATGCTTGCGGCCCTGGTCTGCGGCATGGTCCGCCATCTGCGTGAGCTGCTTCTGGAACCAATCTTTCCAGTCCATGGTGATGCCGCGGGAGATGGATGAAGGTGCATTTGTGGTGGCGTCGGTGATCTTGGCTGCAAGCATCTTTGTACCATCGAGCTGAGCTTCTGAGGTGTGACTGAGGGACGTCTCGACCTCTAGAAATCTAGTACGTGGTTTCCAAGTCGCGGGGTCTGTATCATCAACGCCTGGAGCATATGTCGGGAGCATGGCGGAGAGACTGCGGCATTCAAAGTTGATTTTGCGATGAGAAGTTCCATCAGAGGACTCGGTAAAACCTGACATGATTTTGAGCAATCCGCGATAGGAAAGAATACAGATACACACTGTAAGTCATGGTGATTTCGTGCTCAATTTGAATCAGGGCAATATATCCACCTTCTTTTTTCATCCTGCCCACAGTTTGCGCAGAGAGAGTCAAGTTGAGAATGTTGACACCGAAGACGGCGGCGCATGAGAGAATGATGTCCTTGATTTAGATTCGGGACATCCAGCCTGAGCAATACGGAGCACAAGTCTCCTTGTTTCCATCGAGTAGATATGGCCCTTCTTCGCATTCCAAACGGATAGACCCTTCAGATCGCTTCGAGCCTGCACCAGTGAGTGTTGTGCGCGTCGCACCTGCATTCACCACGCATTCCTTTGCATCTGCAGCTTCTTCACAGCCTCGGCAGTTGTTGTCATTTTCGTGAGTAATAGGGCCTCGAGACAGTGATTCTCCGCAGTTAGGAAGGTGACGAGACAAGATTGTGTATCGGTGTAAGCGTTGGCGGAGGAAAGAGCTGCGGCAGACGCCTTTGCATCGCTTCGTTTAGCAATTAGTGCTTTCTTCTTGTCGAGCTCCAAGCACCTGATTCGTTTACGGGATTTCTGTAAGGTGTCTCGCTCCAGGGAGAGGTCCGTGAGCACGGTGGAGAGGTGAAGGTGACATGAGGAGTGAGCTGCTGTCGATTGTGCAAGACGAGAGTGAAGGGATTCAAGTTGACGATCAAGCTTCTCAAGAATAGAAGCCTGGGCCTGATTAGATTCCTCAAAGTTGGCTATCACTGACTTTAAATCCACGTTTTCCTGGGCGGCGCGGTCAAGGGAGGAAGTAAGGTGGTAATCTGCTGTAGTAAAGCGGAATTGGCAGAGGAAGAACACGTCTTTGGGCGTTTGGAAACCGATTTAGTGGGTACTGCCAGATGTGCCATATTTTCGTCATCAGATGTATCTGAGCGACCTAGTGGAGTTGATTTGATGCGGGCAGCCTTGAGCTGATCCTTTTGAGCCTTTGAACGACGCAAAGCTGGCATGAATGAAGGAGAGAGCGGCCCAGAAGTCAAAATCAGGGGTCAAAATGTGTGATTCCCACGATCCTTTAGACCTAACCACAGATTATGGGCACGCAAAACTTTGTGATGTTAAACTCAATGTCTTCGCCGTTTCGCGGCTTGAGCCAAAGACAAAAATTGTTCCTAGTAATGAACAGATTAAAATGTTCAGGTTTAAGTTTTTATAACGGTCCTCTGTTTACTAAAAGACCACATTTCTCGGAAGTTCTACTCACTGCATGAGAATGTGAGAGAAATTTACAATTCAAGCTTGGACATTTTTATCCTTGACATCAAAAGTAAATTGTTCAGCTGAAGTTCGGGTACTCGGGGGATGTTGACACTGTTTAAAAACCGTTCATTCTGGCTAGATTGATGGAACCGGGCGCTTATCGAGAACAAACATGAACAACCAGCATGCTGATCAAAAGCCGGGTGCCGGTCCCCAATAGAAGGATGTCGTGAAGTCATGTGGTGACACATGATGGTTGGTTCATTGTCAAGGAGACGTGAAATTTTCTCCTTCAACCACCATGTTCGCCAACAGTGACAACAACAGAACCAACAGCTCCACGGGTGAGAACCATCCGCTTGGGTGGTTCAAGGGCAAGAAGCGGGCAAATTTGGCTGGGATCCAGGTACAGGAGCTCAAGGAGCAGGAGGAGCTGGAGAAGAAGTTGGAGACGGTGCGTGCAGAGGCTCTTGCAGCGCTGTTGCCTGAGGAGTGGGAGGAAAGGAGAAAGACAGACGAAGCCACAAGCCTGGCACTCACGCAGTGGCTGCAGGAGTTCAAGGATGAGACAGAGCACCAGATCCATGAGGTGAAAGAGAGCATCAATTGCGCTCGGACACTGTGCCTCCTGATCAAACAGGGGAAAGCCACAGATTTCGAAAAGGCGGAGATGGTGGAACTGCTCGGACCAGCAGAGGCACCGGATGCGAAGGATGTTCCGGATGAGGAGCTCAAGTTGGACGACGAGAGCACGGATCTGGAAGTGGATCCGAAAGAAGTGGAGGGAAGCAGAAAGTGGAAGTGGGGGTCAGTGAAGGGAAGGAAGCCATGGAAGAACAGGAGGATTCTGGATGACGAGTTGGAGTGGGGATTCTCCCCGGAAGGAGGTGTGTCGCAGTCTGCTTGAATTATGTTATGTCCTGGTCCGGAGGAGGACATAATCCGAGGATGGAATGGAAAATGATCTGGACCTGGGCATAGGGTGGAGGAATCAATGTGAAAGAATGCGGTGGTTTGGTGAACACGGCGTGGGACAAGAGGCAATAAGGTGCATGACACCACTACCCGGTTTGCATGACCACGGGAAGGTATGGCAAGTGGAATGAAAGCTGGAGGCTGGAGTCCGAAGTCAGGAACATCGGAGATTGGAGATCGGAGGATGTAGGCTGGAGGATCCAACTGGGGAGCCAGAGGATGGAGGCCGTAAGGTTGAATCGGAAAGAAGCCAGACGATCAAACTATAAGGAGGTCGGACGGTCAAACTAAAAGAAGGGGGCTGGACAGTTGAACCAGAAGGTAAGAGGCTGGACAGTTGAACCAGAAGGAGGCTGGACAGTTGAACCAGAAAGTCAGAGGCGGGAGTGTTATATCTGTGTCAGAAAAGGCCGGAAGGACGGAGGGCTGGAAGGACGGAAGGACAGAAGGCCGGAAGGACGTAAAGGGCCGGAAGTGATACCACGTAGGTGAGCGGGTACACCAACTAAATTGGCTCGGAGACGGAGGAGATGGAAGTTAGACCACAGAGCTATGTGGAGGAAAAGCACATTAATTTTCAACTAAAGATACAGTAGAACATAATACATATTTATACTAAATACAGAGATAAGTCTAATGCGGAAAGAAGTATGTAAAAGACAATAAGAACAATAAGAACAATAAGAGGGAAGCATAGTTGCATAAGTCATATGTTTGATTTGGGGAATGCTCAGAAGACCTTCATTGCGAAAACCCCAAAGGTTGTGCATCAACGGAACTAGCCTGACGCAACAGGAAGTTGGTTAGGACGCAACAGCCGTAAAGTAGGCCATAGCTGGAACAGCCGTAAACAGCCAGAAAGGAACCGGAATGGATTGGAAAGTGCATGGTTGTAACAGTATCCCCCTCTTAGGGTTCCTTGCCCCCAAGGAACAAAGAACAAGAGGAATACAATGCCGAGAACGGGATGACGGAAGGATGACACAACATAACAGAAGAGGTCGTGAGGAACTGTGAAGTTCATCATAAGTCATGTGATCGTGGGATGTTGATAAAAAACTTCTTCTCTTCCTCCATCCACCATGTCACAACAATTGCATCAGTCACAACAATCACACACCACCCGCATCAGCTACGAGTCCTCCGTGGACTCTGTTCAAGAACGCTGAAACGGCATAATATAAATGCGCGGCATCTAGGGCTAATTTTGTGATTTCCTATGACCAGTATTTTATACAATGGGAAGCAACTAGCACTTCTGTTGTTACTAGCATCCTAGCTAGTACGCGGACCACTTGTTAGGTGATATAAAGGAGAGTCAGAGCGAGCCCTAACTGCTGACTGTAGTGCGAGGCTACACTAGTGTGACACGCTAGCTGCTAGCTGAGTGTACAAACAACCAGGGATTAAACCACTGCATATACATTCATGAGACATGACCTAGGAGACTCTAGTAGTCCAGAGATGACTTGCGACGGAGCTAGCGAGGGTCCAGCAGACGGATATCTACGATGGAAGTACAGCTAGGGGACTACGTCTTGAGCTAGGAAGCTCAGCGTGGTAACCGGTGGTACTATCTAATCTCTAGATAAGAGACTAGACGGCGATAGGCAGAACAACCCGACTAGCGACCGGCTAGGTCTTTGACAAAGACATACCACGACATAAGAGATGAAGCAACGCAAGGCTAGTGCCTGATCTGGGCAACTAGGGCGAAGGGAATAGCAAGCAGGCTATTGGAACGGAGCTAGGGACGATCATACAGCCTGTACCGATGACCGGAGGGCGGATCAATGTTCTGACCAACAAGCTATGACCATTTGATGTCGGTCGCAAACACTGCGTCGCCTAGATGTAATAGATCGACGTTCTGACAGAGAAGAGATGATCTAGATCACCGGCTACATCGCTGGTTGGTCCGGAAGGGGTACTCAGCATAGACGGAGGGCTGAGGATCCATTGATATACCCACAGTTGAACACTAGCCAGTCAGTGAGGCTGACCTGGCATATACCAAACCAGTCCCAAAACCAAACAGCAGTCGTCTCATTGGCTGACCGTATTTCTTATCATCTAATATTGCTTATTGTATTATTCAGCTCACTTTCACATGTAACTCGAACCTAGTAGTATAAAAGGGAGTGCAGGACAGACTAGGGTCTAAGAACATTACGCCCCAGACTTTGGACGAAGCTGGTACTAGTGGACTCAGGCTGCTAGTGGAGGTTGATACCGAACTTCACTTGTAGTAGTCTTTATATTGGAATCAGTAAACTGTGGACTCTGAAAACATCAAGTGACCAAGTTGAGGGTTTCGTGTTGTTGGTCCTAGACCTCCACATATAAAACAAGGGTGTTCTCTTTGAGACCCAGCTGCAGTTTGCACTAGTGACTTTGCCTTCACCCCGACAAGATGGAAGCTCTGTTGTAGTGTGTTGGATTGCTGCTAGGTGGATTGTGTGTTGGCTTGAGCCCACTAAGAAGAAGACGGACTAGGTGCCCCCACCTCTAGTTGGCTATAACTTGTCAGTTACTTCGCCTTCACCCCGATATAGATGGAAGCTCTGTCGTAGTGTGTTGGGGTCGCTAGCTGGACGCTTGTAGTGAGCTAGTGCTGATAAAAGCGGAAAGGTTCCTGTTCTTGGTTAAGGAATAGGTCGGCGGTCAAGGAGAGTCTTGCTGTTTGAGGATTGAAGTCCCTTGTTGTTAGCCTCAGTAGTCTTTGGGGCTGCCCTTAGCGAGGATTTTTCACAAACCTACATACTCTGCCCTGGTGTTCTCGACCTAACAGTCCAGCCATCTTGTATCCACCCCATATAAACACACCCACGGACCCATCCCTAGGTTCCTAGCAGTGTTGTTGTTGGCAGTTGCATATTGCTAGTACGTTGTAGAGTGTGTTGTTAGAAGCCTATCAATCAAACTTGTGTTTGTCAAACCTGCTGGTCGCATACTACGGCCCGGACCTGAACTCACAAAGAGAAGCACTTAGATCTTTGGAGGTAGATTGGTTGTGGTTGGTTGTTTTGGGTGTTTGTTCGCAATACCTATCAATTAGCTATTCCTAGTCATATAAGAAGTGCACCATTTCATCTGGAGCCCACCACGAGGGTCCAGTTTGATTCAAACACATAGTTTGGAAACACTAGGCCGATACAAGTCGCTTTAACAAAGCACTGTGTAATAGGTAATAGTCGAGCACATACTCCTGTGACCTGATCTGTCGAACGTTCAAAGACAAACCAGATCGAATCTGAATGGGTTGAATAAACCTGGTCAACAAAGTCTTCTAGAGCAGTACCATCTCTGGAAGCACGACCCAACTGTAATGATGGCGGAAAGATCAGCTAGAGGGCTTATACCCGAACCTGTCTCTTGGCCCAAGCGTAAAAACAGATCAGTCACATACAACTAGAAATTCTAGCAAAAGCAATGAGCTAGCTATTTCTACATCGGTAGCTCAGATCTCTGACGAGCAACCAAACCAAGGAAACGAAGAGTCATTGCTGTTCAGCAGCGGATTTTTGTCCCCCTTGTCATCTCCAGAAGGAAACCTGGATCAGACGGGCAACAGCGCTTCAAACTCGCTAGCCAGTCAGAAACGTAAACCCTGCACCATTAACACCGGTACAGTCAATCCATGAGACAGTAAACCCTGTTCAGAACCCCCTAGTGCAAACCGCACTAAAACCAGTTAAAACTTTGGATAACAAACCATCTGCAATGGATCGCACTAAGCTACCTGCAACTTGGGGAAAGAACACCCTAAAGTTTGATGGAGAAGCAGATTCTCTACCTGGGTATCTAGATGCCGTTGAAGATTTGATTGTGAAAACCGGGGCCATAACTGACGAGGATAAAAATGAAATTGCCATTCATTTCTGCGATCACAAAACAAAGCGAGAGTGGAAAGTGATACTCAATGAGTCGCCAGGCAGCTCTTGGCACAACTTCAGAGCTAGGGTTCACAAGAGTTACCCCGAGTTCAAGGAATTGGAAAAGGGATCTATCGGGGCCCTAGAGAAATTTGTTAAAAAGACCCACAAAAAGCCCATACGGTTGACTGATATTAGTGGCCTACAAAGCTACGTACGTCAGTTCCGAGCGATGGTAGGGCAACTACTCGCACCAACAATGCGAATCTCCAACCGAGATGCTACCAAGCACTTCCTAGCAGAATTGTCCTCTGAATTTTCGCAAGCACTGCGACAGCAGTTGCGAGCGACACCTTGGGATGCGATGACCTCGTACAGGAAGGCCAAGTTGGAGTGGGAAAGTGTAGCCGCCAATCGGGATAAACCCTATGAGGCCCCTGAAGTGGGATAACGATGACAGATATGTCTGGACGGATGTGATTGTAGTAGCGACCACCTTGTGTGAAGAGGAAGCTGGCTCATATTATGAGCTAGAACCTTATGCAGAGGATAAAAAGAAAGCTGCGGTTATGTTGCAAGGAACGGAAGTGGATACCCACGAACTAGTAAAGCAACTGACAGAGAAAGTGGGCAAGTTAGAGGCAGGTCGTGTGAAGGACGACACACAACTGAAAGAGACGCTAGCTCATGAAATAAAGGGCAGTCTTGAGGAAGTGCTGACAGGGCACCTAAATAAATTCACAACAGATCAGCATAGGGAGATGCAAAAGATACAGATGGCCCTGGATGCTCGTCCAGCACCTCCTAGTCACACTACACTGGCCCACACATATCCTAATCCAGTCCCAGCTTTCGCTAGGAACCGTGCCGCACCTCCTAGGAACGATAATTGTTTCTATTGCTATAGGGGAGGACATTCATTGACCAGCGCGAGGACCAAAAGGCCGACCTGGACAAGGGAATTATCACCCTAGCGGGAGGGAAACTAATGTTCTTCGATGAGAAAATAGTTCCTAGGGAACCGACACAAAAATCTCCTAGGGAGAAGGCACATGACCATTATAACCGTCGGGCTGTTGGACAAAATTACAACAGTCACAACTACAATGAGATTATGGACATTTACTTTGGTACTGAGGAAGTCCCAGAATCTGGAACTGCTAGTCAGTCCGCATTCGTGCAGACTAGGGCTTCAGGACCAGCGGAGAATGGCTCGGGTTTTCACTGAATCCAAGGAAGGAGGCCAATCCACGGACGAAGCCTCCTGAGGAATCAAAACATGTTATTCCCGGAAAGCGGCAGGTCGAAGTGGTAATTGAGAGGCAGGCAAAGAAGCCTGTAGGGAAGAAAGAGATGAGGGAACCGGCGAGCCGTATGGAAACTAGGCCGCTAGAGGGACCCAAACACCCAGCTAGGGCAACAGTGGAGGATGTCGAGGACTCGGAAGATGAGTGGGACCTAGTTCCACCTGGGAAGGCGGTCAGATTTGAATTGCCTTTCAAGGATGTTGAGTCGTTAAGGGAACCACCCACTCGAGAAGTTCTGCCTCGGCGGCCGTCCGAAAGCTCAACTAGCAATGATAAGACCGCGTTTAAATGACGAACCCAAGCACCTAGGAATACGGAGCTTGAAGACCAGGCCACTGAAGGTCTGCTAGGTTCGATTCGAGAAATCACCGTCCCTGTCAAGCTAGGAGACTTGATAGATAGCAATCTGAAGATATGGAAGGCGCTAGCTGTTGGCATAACCAAGTCTAAACGTCCGAATTTTGTGCAGAACACAGAAGGCCACGTACTGGCATCAAGGGTCCAAACCTTTGTGTCCCAGAGATTTTACGAGGAAAGTGACGAGTCCTCTGATGAAACCGAGGACATCGAAGAGGAGTTTGGCCCGAATATTAGGATAGAAAAGACCACGCTAGAGAAGCTAGGAGATGACGGCGAGGTGCTAGGGGTGCTGATGCTGGACACGTTTCCTGAGATTGTGACGTTTTCTAACCATGAGTTGGAAGAGGGTAGCATAATCATGCAGGATCCTGTGGCACAGTATTTTGACTCGCTAAAGCAGGGGGAAAAGCCGAGGCCATTTGGATGCCCGTGGCTAGCACGTCACCAGCCCTACGCTGTTTGTATCAGGTCCTAGGGGGGAAGCACATAGAGGCACTCCTAGACTCGGGGTCACAGATCTTGTCGATCAGCAAACGAGCTTATGGAAAAGAGGGGATTAGACTGGGATGTCTCCCGCTTGATTACCATGCAGTTGGCAAACAGTGAGACACACGGAACACTAGGAATGGCGAAGAACGTACCGATAGGATTCTCGAAAGGTTCCGCGTATACACACAATTACACATAGTCGCGGTAGCACCTTATGAACTCCTACTGGGGCACCCCTTCGACATGCTAGTGGAAACCCTAGTGAAAAGCAAACGGAACAGTGATGTAGACATCACCTTAACAGACCCATACTCAGGAAGGCTATAGACACTGCTGACCTATCCTAGGGGTCACATTTTGGAGAGAAACAAAGACACAGAGGGAGCTAGCAACGATCTGGGGGGGCCCCAGGATTTTTAGAACTCTTCAATGAACTCAACGAGGAGGGAGAAGTGATAAATGCTTGGGACTACACAGAGAGTGGAGAGCTAGTATGCATAGGGTATGGGATGCCTAAAGAGGGGCTAGAGGCAGTGCCTGATGATCAGAAGGAATCGCGTACTTGTGTGCATCGCAGGAAGTTATTGTGGATGATAATCTCGCTTCAGAACTACTTGACCAGTACTTGGGCAAGAAGGAAGTAGAAGAGGGCAGCAAGATCTGTTTATTTAATCAGGTTGAGCCATCCAACAAACCGAAGAAACCGAACCGTGAGAAAAGACTGTTTACAGCGGGCAAAATGTCCCGAAAAGTAAATGTCATGCATCAAAGGCTAGGAAAGTCGGAATGGCTTCACGAGCGAAAGGGGACTAGTCAGCTAGCTAGCGCACCGGAAGTGCCTTCAGTACCACGACAGGTATTGGTCCAAGAAGCGCTAGCACCTCAGAAACCTATGTCTGTAATGTTGGGAAAGAAGTACAAGCCGGTTGCGGAAAAGATAACACCCATACATGATGAACTACCCGCGAAATTTCATATAGAG
This sequence comes from Mycena olivaceomarginata, assembly GCA_029378375.1. Classification (NCBI taxonomy): domain Eukaryota; kingdom Fungi; phylum Basidiomycota; class Agaricomycetes; order Agaricales; family Mycenaceae; genus Mycena; species Mycena olivaceomarginata. The sequence goes on from JARKIC010002064.1 coordinate 74,413, forward strand.
AGGAAGATCATAGGGGATCCCTCTAGCAAACATGCCTGTTCTAGAGACGCTCCCACCTGACTTCACATCTAACGGTCGCTATACGGTGTGAGGTCTCCAAGCGTGCTACGCATCGCTCGTCGCCTCATGGCCCCTGCGAACCATCTGCACGAGTAACGGGACGAGCTCGGACGTACGTGACGGATCTTCCTAAACAGGATTCCACGTTACCGGAAGCAGCTTCCGAACGAGACCAATGTTCTCCCCACCATCCGCATCGTCTCCCCCGCCATTAGAGCTCGCTCCTGCACTATCATCACCCAGATACGACCCATGGGTTCTCGATGCTTTCCTACAATGCGACCTTCTGCATACACCTCCAACGAACCAGTCCTTATACCACACGGACGGTGTTCGTCACTGCTCGGCATCCAGGATACGGCCGGTCCCCTCCCGGCGACGTGTGGACGACCTCCCCTCTTTTCCGTTCCCAGACGATCTCTCGTGCCAGACGGACCTACCGCATGCCTGATGCGACCCATCGGACGAGGCAGAGAATATCCCGACACAGCCCGTCCCCCACTTCACACGACGCATCGACTAGCCGAGGAGAGACCATCTGTCCTCTCCCCCTTCCTGAGCACTCGAGGACCCGCCGACGTAACCACCAGGCCGTGCCTGGAGCTCCAGACATATTTCAAGGTCCTTTGGCCTCACTGTGCCTCGAGCGCACCCAGAGACGATTGGTCTCCTCAGCAGAGGCACCCGTTCTCCTGCCATATATGCACCCCGAAACACCTCATGACGTCCCCTGCCCCTGGAAACACCTGCGACCCGCATGGCACCTCTGGAAACGTGGGAAGTCGTTGAGGAGGTATAAAAGGGAGCGCATTTAGTAGGAGTAGTCAGTACCTTCCGGCCTGCAGAAGTGGCTTTCGAGGTGTCTCCCCACTATCTGTACCGTTCTCAGCTCAATCTAAAGGGGTACTCCCAGCCTTCCCCGACCTCGTACCTCTCGTGCACCCTCCTCCTCGCCCACTGCAGAGGCAGGCCACACCTCTTACATTCGCTCGTTCCTCTGTGTCTCACCTCTCACACCTCCGTCAGCAGGGTCCCTCTTCACCGGACCCGGTGTCACAATCCCAGGCTTCCTTGATTAGGATCACTGTTCTCGCGAGCCTCACTCTGTAGAAAACAGGCCCGGAGAGAAGCCATCACATACAAATCGCCGTCCATAGCCAACAAGACCGACTGTCTCGCCGTCGACCGAACGACGTCGGTGTCATCGTCTTGTGCGACACAAATCACATCTCCAGCGCTGGTTCTAAGGGGAAGAGCGCACAAAGGAAGGCAGACATGGCAACACATTTAGGGTTCCAGTACACTCGTACGGGGAACCAGGTCTAGAGGTTTACATCTTCTCTACCGTTTTCACTGACAGCAGGTCCGCCACACACCTCCACACCTAGGGAGACGAACGGTCTCCAACGAATAAACCGTTCTCACACACACCCACCGCTCATACAAGGCCAATTCGCGCACCGACCTTCCGCTCTATCATTCGACTGTACCTTCCCCTCTAGAGGACGAACATAGTCGAATTTGAATCACATATCTTTCGATACCGACACCGCGGTCCTTATCACAGTGCGACCGTTGCGATTGTTGCGACGACATGGTGGATGGAAAGAGAAGAAGTTTTTTATCAACATCCCACGATCACATGACTTATATGAACTTCACAGTTCCTCATGATCCCTTCCGCTATGTTGCGTCATCCTTGCGTCATTCCGTTTCGGCATCGTATTCCTCTTGTTCTTTGTTCCTTGGGGCAAGGAACCTAAAGGGGGATACTGTTACGACCATGCACTTTCCGGTCCTTCCGTTCCTTTCCGGCCATTTACGGCCTACTTTACGGCTGTTACATCCTATCCAACTTTCCCGTTGCGTCCAGCTAGTTCCGTTGATGCACAACCCTTGGGTTTCGCAATGAAGGTCTCCTGAGTGTTTCCCAAATCAAATATATGACTTATGCAACTATGCTTCTCTCTTATTGTTCTTATTGTCTTCGCTATACTTATTGTCTTTTACATACTTCTTTCCGCATTAGACTTATCTCCGTATTAGTATAAATACATATTATGTTCTACTGTATCTTTAGTTTGAAATTAATGTGCTTTGCCTCTGCATTGCTCTGTGGTCCTGACTTCTGCTTCCTTTGTCGTTGAGCCAAGTTAGTTTGGTGTACCCGATCTCCTACGTGGTATCACTTACGGTCCTATCCGTCTTTCCGCCTTTACGTCTTTCCGATCTTCTGTCCTTCCGCCTTTTCCGACACGGATATAACACAGGACGTACGGCCCGGTCAATGGCAGCATTGAGAGTAACATGCTTCGAAGTTATGGACAGAGCAGCGATATTCATGACACCCTCATCATCCTGAAGGGCAGTAAGGAAAGAGGACCCAGCAATTTGCAAGGCAGATTCGGGGGGAGCATGAGCCATAGAAGAATAGAGCGGGGGGATTTCTGACAATGGTTGGAAAAACCCTAGGACATTTTTATAGCACAGGGACAACAAGTCCTGAAGGCTTGAAAAAATATCCATGGCGAACCAAAGGGGATCCTAGCTATGTTTAGGCGATGCCTAGCTACTTCGTACACAAGAATTCGTCAACCGGTGACGGTTTGATATTTCTAGTGAGGGGGAGAGGGCTGACGCGAGAACATTGCTAGTATAACATTAGTCTAGATCCACGGAGCTAGTACGAATTCCACAAGCCTAGGATGACATTTGTCAAGAGACTTAAGTCAGACAGAGAATTTTGCGAAATTTTGGAGCTAGTGTTAGTTACAGAAGGCTAGATTGATGTGTACATCAAAGCGCAGTCCTAGTTTGGAAGATTAAGTACAGCCGAATTGATAATAGAAGCCTAGGCATCAGTCAAGCACGCGTGACCAAAGATCTTAGAGATTATCAGTCCATTAGCTAGCTAGACAAATCTAGGGTTTCAAGCATACGCACTAGGATCTTCAGAAGAACAGGAAAAATACATCTAGCAGCCAAAAGAAGATTGATTGATGGAACTAGCACACATGGGCGTGTACAACTATGAGCTAGGGATTGATAAAATGTGATGGCATGCGAAAACAATGTTGTTTCATGTGATGAAGACACAATAATAGGCCTAGCTCTATTCCTAGGAAGAAAGCAATGTTTATTATGAGTCTAGATACAGCTAGGACAAGCAACGAGTACTACAGTAAAAAGACTTAGTATCGTTGAGACAAAAAACTTGCCCTAGTGATCGGATCACAGATGACCAATATTGATGACACCACGCCAGGGCGAAAATTTCACCAAGTCGAACTTCGAGTTCACTTAAAGATATTCGCTAGGTCACACATAAAAAATCCAAGAAAAAGTAGTGTTCATTCTAGCTACTACAAGGTAGTCTAGGAACACAAGCGATGGCTAGCAAGTATGTTAAAAAGTACAAGGGGCACTTTGGCCCGACGCGCAAGTAGTGGTAGTTCAAGAAAATGTTCTGGGCACGAAGCCCGTGCCAGTACACGAATTACGAAACCCTTCAACCCGACGCAGCTAATGCGACCCCCTCCCCACTGACAACTCCTTCCATGGGCTGGACGTCGCCAGTACTCGTCTTGCGAGCAGGCGTCATCACAAGATACTTGTGCAGGCTAGACTGGCGCAGCCCAACCGGGGTGTGAGGTGCAACCGGATTGCCAGAAGGAAGACCGTCCAGTGACGGAGGTGGCGAGTTGGAAGCCATGGACATAGTCGTGATGGGTGGCTGCTCGAAGTGGACATGCGCAGAACCCTGCACAGAAGAAGTCCCGGGTTCCTGCTTGGGAACCACGGACTCATCGACTGTGAGGGGGTGCGGTTGATATCGGAGAGTGAAGCGCCAGCGGCGTTGGCGAAGATGTTGGGCAACAGTGCTCAGACCCGTGGAGGGCGAACACCGTCGAAGGCCACACGAGGGCGTCGCAGTTGTGGCGAGTGTAATAACTGGTACCAAGAGCATCGGGGCCGGATGTGGTGATGGGTCGCTCGTGGCGGTATGCAGCCTCCAAGGCTTTCTTGGAAGACACCTCCACGGTGCGATCCGACAACGCGTGCAACATCTGTATGTCCTCAGGGTCCTCGAACATGTTTTTGAGGTGCGACAAAGGAAGGACCGACGACTGGTGGTTGAACAGCATCACGACTTCAGTGCAAAGGCGATCAAAGTTGTGGGCAAGCGCGAGCGAGCATCGCGTAGTGCTGCACCATTGTCCCGCCTAGCTTGCGCCGCAGACATGACAACAGAAGCCAGTGCTAAGAAAAATAAGAAAAAGTCAGTATAAGAACTGAAAGAAATGGGGGTGGAAGATATACCACCGCCGCTGAGGTCCATGAGCGGGCGCAAAGACTCCAAGATGTGATGAAAGCCCTCGGGCGCGCGGTTAAAAGTGCAGACTTGACCCCCTTGGAGCAGTAATTGCAGTTTGGCGTTGAAGCCTGTACACTTGCAGGTCTGGCTGTGGGCAGCGCAAGTACCACAAGCAATGGTACTTTCATCGGGCAAGGAGCCGCCGGCAAGCTCGGCCACCATGTCGTGTGGGACGACTTCGAGACAAGTAGCTGGGCCTAGAAGGAAAAGAGTTAGTGATAAGTCACCGGAATAAACGACAGCGATGCAACCAACTTTGAGCATGGGGCACTCCCCAGCGGGTGGAAGAGCAGCGGCATGTTGCCTTGGAAGACTTGCGGGAGGAGTCGGCCTCAGGGTCTCGACCGCGCTAGAGAGGAGCGTGAGATGAGGAAAAAGATAAAGAAAAGCCCTGAAACATACTTTGGAAGATTTCTGCTCAAGACGCTCAGCTTCCACAGACGGGGGTCGAACCTTGGGTATGAATTTTCGACTTGAGGACGTCTTCTGCTGGTCGACTGTTGGAGGGACCGGCCAGACGCTCGTCGTCGAAGAGGCGTTCTGGCAGGGGAGTGGACGGAGCGGTGGTGTTGAGAGCAAGCACCGCAGAAGGTTGCCTTGGGCATGGGAAACGGCTCTGCATCGTGGCATTGTGGGGTCTTGCCACTGGCGACACCCTCCTTCTTGATATGGATGTGCCCAGCTT
>JARKIC010002065.1:0-79446 GCA_029378375.1 Mycena olivaceomarginata
CTTCCGGTCTGTTTGCCGTTTTCACATCCCATCTTAGCCCACTATTGAGGCCGTCCGTCATTTACATCGACTTTGTTGTAAGCCATTTTGACCAGAATTATGCTGTCGACGTGGGGATTGTGTCGAGGTACGCGGCGGCATGGAGGGAGGCTGGAGAGCCGTGAAATGACGTAGACTTGACGTGGATTTCCGGATTTGGAGAATCCCATCCTCTCATCTCATCTAAAACAGCGCAGCGTCTTGCCACGCTGTAAAGGCCAACCAGAGCTCAGTGACTGCGGTCAGAGTGGCCCAGCAGCGGTATCGCAATTGAAGTCCCTCGTCCTTGGATCATGAGACCCACGGGACTCAGACGGTCGCGGCGGCTGGAGGCCAGGCGAAGGTCGGACAGTTCGTGGAATCATCCCTCACTTCCCGCTAATACACACAGATGAATGAGGATTCATGATTGTATTGCATGCTAGACGACATGACATTCCTCCGTTCCTAGGCGAAGACCACCTTTCTATGTGCATGGAGCGATCTTCAAGGGACCGGACCGGCCGCATGGGCAGCTCGCTAGGGTCGCCAGAGAGCACTGCCTGACCGTGGTCCGTCCAGAAGGCAATGACCCGCGCCCGCTCACCAAGATGCGGCAACGGAGCGGCATAAAATGACACGCCATGGGTACGCGCGTTTTTCGGCCTGTTTGCGGACCTGGTGTAATCCAGCGGGTGTCCACGGCTCTGAGAATTTCCACATAGTCTCGTGCCATCCGATAGTTCTGCATTGAGGACATAGCCACAGTAAGCATTCCCGTTATCCGTACAAAATTCACTCATTCGTCCAGTTCACAAGCATCCAGGCGCGGCACGCTACCTATCCACGCTTCTGAGGCACGTAGACAGTGCCCGGTAGGCTCCCCCAGCCGGATGGCCTACATGCAAGACACGGCCGCGGTAAGCCATTACTTTGTGATCGGTAAAATGCACTCATTATTCCAAGTCATAAATGTCGATCCGTCTGTCCACGCTCCTGGTGTAACACAAGCGGTGTGCGCTTAGGCTCCGGCCAGCCGGATACCCAAATAAAAACAAGAGAGGACATCGCGACAGTAAGCATTACTCGAGTATTTGTACTAGATTCATCATTCTTCGAGTCACGCAGATCCAGGTGGCTCCCACCCGATTATCCGTACGTGCGATCTCGACTGCGACTACTCCACGGTGATTTTTAACGACACCAGGCACCACGAGTACATGCGGACGACGACCACAACACTGAAGGCTGGCTTGTTGGCGTCAGGGCAGGTATGAAGCGAGGGTGTGGGTCGGAGGATGGTGAAATTTGCATCGAGTACGTCCACGTCCATTGAGTCGCGCGACGATTCTGTATTTAACTTGCATCTAGGCAGAGTCAACTAATCAAATCCCGTCTCGCCGTCAAGCCGCCTACAGCGACGCGGGCAGAGCGGTGGGTGGTGTGTTACATTTAAGGTGTCGGCTCTGATGGGGTAACATGCACACAGGCCGTATATCGTTCTCAGGCCCAAGAGCGGGAAACGCTGCGGATATGGTGGCCGACGCACTGGCCGTGGAGCCTAAGATGCTTTTGGCGCCACAGCACACATTCTGGTCTGCGTCTGTGTCCAACCAAGTCCACGGTGGACAGCTCGCAGCCTGCGGTGGTTTTGTGCCCATGGATGAGATTAACTTTTCGCCGCTTTGTTCCGGACATCCTGTGAAATGAGGGTCTTGTCTGGTCTGTTGCGGGTCCGTGCACGGGGAGTAACATGGAATGCGGAGCCCAGTCCTGAGAAGCAGAGCAGTTTGGAGGGTGATGATGAGGAAAGGCTGTACAATGACAGCAATGACACCTTGAAGCGGTGGCAGGCGAACACGGTACAGTTGGGTCAGTTATTAATATGGTCTAATATGATCCCTGAAAGGTCTGACGACGGGAAGTCTCTGCGTTGTCCAAAGCGGCCAAGTGCCACTATTGATTTCGGAGCTACGGTCAGTGCATTATGTCGTGTTTGCAATTCCTGAGCTGATACCAGAGTACGACGGATATCAGTAGAAGAACGGCCTCGATGATTGTGGTGGTTCAGTGCGGATCATTCATTTCCTGGTCAGCCCATGCTTCAACCGCAAACACCCTCGGTGGCCTTGCGGGCCGGAATCGCAAAAGGAATGCCTATGATCACCTCTATGTATTCTAACTTACATTTTTTTGGGTGGGGCCGAATCGTTTCCGACCGCATCATTCCTCCCTCGCTCTCATGCCGTTCCGTGGCCTCATCCCTAATTCGTCATACAAAGTCTTCGTCCGTCACTATTATTTAATTACCTTGATGATTTTCCGGCCAACTCGACCACATCGCCCGCTGTTTCGTATCACCAATTTTCCAGTGCGGAAAATCTAAGGAATCTCCCTATTTATAAAATTAAGCCTGTCCGTCTGTCCGAAGCTTTTTAAACTCCGCTTTTAATCTATCATTCCGGCAGAAGTGGGAGCCGGCGCGAAGCGCCGGCGAGCGCTTGTACCTAATATGGCAACTTGTGGCGGTTAAGCGGCCAACGTGGGTGAGGCGAGGCGTGCGTATTAGGCAAGGCGAGGCGCGCTTGTCTTTAAGACTACCACCGTCTTCAGGTTAACCCTGTGTGAGATGTATCTGCCCGGCAGTCTGCCATACTCCCGTGAGTCGCGAATGGGGCGTCGCTTCAGCCGTCGCTAAGGATTCTCAGTTCCGGGCCTGCACGATGCGTCGTACTACCTCCTCGATGTAGCCCATGCCGACGGCGGTATGACCTTAGCTTTCTTCCGTCACCTGCGCCCACGTCCTTAAGTCATGATCTAGACGACTACTATACACTAATCGCCGGCTGGGCCGCCACTGTCCTGGCTTGGTTCAAAGAATCGTTTACGGTAGTCGCGAAATGGATCCACGATACCATCCCCGTCATCGCTGCCTGGCTCGTGGATGCAAGCGCTACCGCTTCGCAGCCCAGTGAGTTTCTCAGCATCAAATACGATTGATTTTATAAATCGACATACCAGTCAAGGAACATCCTCATACGGCCCTCGTCGTCTCTGGTTTCATTTTCCTGGGTCCGCAAATCCTACTGCTCCCTCTCATGATTATACAAGCCGTATTTCTACTCATCCTCGCCATCCTTGGATTCGGAGCCAGCGGCGTCGTCGGAGGTCCGTTGAACCGTATCATCTACTATTGCTTTCTGACATCTGGTACCTCCTAGGTTCCCCAGCAGCCCGCTACCAGTCCCTCTGCTACGGCGGCAATACTCCCGCCTCTTCCCTGTTTGCCATCCTGCAATCCATCGGCATGAAGTACCACACCGTGACGCTGAGCAATTGGGTTTTAGCGACGATCAGATTATTAGCAGGGTTGTTCGTCTATGTTGCTCTTGGGATGACTCTGTGGTGGTGATCGATGTGCGCTGGTTCTTTCCCCCAAGTGTATCGAATATGAATAGTGAACGTACACTTTGTCGTGTGGGGCATATGAACTAATTCCAGCTTTCGGTTTAGTCTAGAGAGTGGTTCTCATTGTGTCTCTCAATAGTACTGGTCGACCAGCGGTCCAGACCCCGATAATAAACCTTTCCCGAAGTCTATCTTCGACCATACGTGGTGAAGTGGAGCTCAGGGCTACGGCCGTTCGATGAAGCGACCTCGGGACTGTGACGAAGCAAAGAAGGCTGTACACGGATGGAGCTAGGAGGTTCTGCTGCCGCAACGATAGATACTACCGGCCGATATGGTGCGTCAAAATGGCTTTAAAAATAGTCTCGGATGTTCGATGTTGTGGCGTGGGAGCGAGGACCCCAGGAACGTTGACTTCTTATAATTCACAGCACTGTGGAAGATGGTGATGTTACTCTGAGTCCCCAATCATCGTCGTATCGGCGTGTGGCGAAGTATGCAGACAGATTGGAAGATCAAAATCTCACCCCGCCCGTCCAGTGTTTTGTTCAGGCTTGGAAGACATCTCTCGCTTCAGCATGTTTCACCATGAATTCAAGTGTCGTGTTCAGCCTGCCATTCTGGGAAGTGATCGATTCGCGATCGCGATTTTTTATCCCTGATGGGGAACTTGAGTCCTGACTCTCTGAATGTTACTTGCAATTTCAGAAGAAAATACTGCGCGAAGGGGTATCAATACAGGAGAGCTCGTTTATCGTTAAGTAGGGACCGTCTATCCTCAATCTATTCTAGATGATTCCCCGCGCAGGCCGGCGTTCAAAATTGGGTCTTCGCACAATAAATCGCACCATAACTTGGTGTGAGAAAACTTTGAACAAATGTAGAATGCACCTCACCCTACCCGAATCGCCGACCCATGGGATAACGGCTCGCAGGATGCGGACAGAAGCCATTAGAGCATCGACTCAAAGGCTCCGAGCTGTACGCCAAGTAGACTCCACATTGACACCTAGTGCGCCGTAGTCGCAGAACGCACCTGACATAGATCATCAGGCCAAAGGCTGAATGATAGCCCTTGTCCCGGCAGCACTCGAACGGGAGACGCACGCCATCAGTTGGAATTGCATTTTCATTAGGTTCCTGTTGGTCGGAAAATTCCAACCGTTGTACTTCCCAAGCCATTATCAGACCGAGATCTTTGGATTTTTTTAAAGTCGGCTGAAAGGCAGAATCGAACAACTTTGAAGTTGCTATCCGGCATCAATGTCAGAGATGTTGCCGCTGGTCTAGGCCTTCGGCTGCTCGTTCTGGTTGGCAGATAGAACTCTCACAGAAAGAAGATCAGGCAAGTTTCGGGGTCCCAGTGAACTCAACATAAAGGGTGAGCACTCTCGTTTCCCACCGCAGCCATCAAACACTTCCCCTGTGTCAAATTCCCTACTCCAAGCTAGAGGAGGCAATGGGTTGGGTCTGATTTCAGACCTACGGTGCTCTGACTCTTGTGCATGTCTTGTTGCTTCAACAGGCCACCACTAAGTCAGACTACTATAGGAATGAAATTGTGACCCTACCTTAGCTGCTCGATCTTTGAGCTAGGAATTTCCACTTGATTTTACAGCCAATTATCGCGCTCTAGGGTCCGTAGATTCTCGCTGATAAGTCACCCAATCTGCAGGTGCCGTATTCCAGTACTGCACAAAGATGAAATGGTGTTGCGTCGCCCGGGTCTATATCGGTAAGAAAATTTCCTATCGCCAACCTCTATGTCCAAGTCTGACGAACTTCAGATGGCTGTCCGGAACCGAGCGGCCTTCAGCATCAAGGGACTGAATTCCCGGGCAAGAGACACAAACCTTCGGGTTCCTGCTTAGAAAATATCGTGACCAACTGCTTGAAGTGACGTAGAGGCGGACGAGGATGCGGAGGACAGGAAGTAGACGGCGTACTAGATCGTCCATAATGATGACTTCTCGAGGAGTGATACCAGGTTTGAGGTTCGAAATCACAAATCGAAGGTCAAAACGTTCCACCCCCACCGGCTCAACCGAGCTCACTCCAGTGCCTACAAAATAGTGCCATTGATGGCCGAATTTCCCTGCTTTATTGCCGGGCCAATTCAATAATCTTGGGGAGAGCGAGCGAGCATAACCAACAATATCGGCCTCGTAAGGTCTGGGCGACATTCGGCAGGCGGGATGGGGCAGCGTGGTAGAGAGCGGTTTGTCGGGGAATAAGTCGAGTGTAGAGAAACGCCAACGACGAATTAAAAGTGCAAAAGACAAAAACGGCTATATATTGAATTAAACTGTACAAGGGAATGTAGACGGGAAAGTTGATGACCAGCGCAACCAATGCTTGGTGGCCTGCACATAGACGTGTCAAGATCGCATAAAGGTGAGGCATATATATCGGCGCACGCACTGGAGCAAGGCAATAGGCCAACGCGACCGCAGCGCAGATCATTTTTTGGCTGCCTCAATCGCATCGCCGTTCTTGCACGCAATAATCTTTATCCGCGGCGTCGTGACATCTCGTTCCCCTCCATCTTAAACGTCGCATTCTTGATGATGAATGTCCACACATCGTCGCAATTGCGGTAGGTACCCAGGTGGCCCTGTGCATGTGCTGTCAATACTGCAGTAACGCTAGCAAGGAGCAGGGGGCGCACCTTCATCGTTACCTTGGCCTTGACCTGCTTCACCATCGTGTCCGCTAGAGACTTGTCGAACTGGTGGAAATGGATCAGCCACAGTCAGCCAGAGACCCACCAAAAAGATATCGCACCTGCTGAAGCACTTTCATGGCCAGCTGCGGGGTTATGGCTCCGCTCGTGATGAGCTCGTCCAAAGAGTCGGTCAAGGCCATTCCGATGCTAATTTCAGGATCAATGCCTGTAAGGAGACGGATGCATATATACGAGGAACCACGGTAGAACTCGTAGTAAGCGGAGGCCATGGTGAAGTGCAGAACGAGGCGGGTGGGTAAGGAGAAGAAGGTGAGTCAGCCAGATCAGCGATCAGGTGACTTACGCGTCGTAAGTCGCGTTTAGAGAGTTTGCGGCGAGCCACCAGTAGCCACCTGGTGGCTCATCCGGCATGCGGTATCATGTGGCTCCAAAACTCAATGAAATGAATGCAATACACCATTTTGTCATGGCTGAGCCACCGGGAAGCCACCAGGTGCGACTCATGCGAAATACAGTACTATGGAGCCACTTCGCTCCGCATGCCTGATGAGCCACCGGGCGGCTCCCAGTCAAACTCTTCTCTATTTTATGCAAAGATCCGATATTGAAAACGAGGTCTCCTTGGAAATCACTCCTTTGAACTTCATTACTACTGTGTTCTTGTCGGTAGGGGTGCGGATCAGAGGCGGATACTGATATCATCAGATGCTTGCTCGGCTGTTCGGCATACGCGGCCCACCGCCCATCAATCTTTCATCTCAGTCCATTTCAAACACATGATTGCGTGTCCGGCTGCGAGTCAGACTTTGACCGACTATGTAGCAGAAAATTGGTTTGATTCTCGTTACAGTGTCAGTAGCGAGAAACTGCCAACCGTCGCAATCATTGGTGCTTGGTTTTGACCGTTCTCCCTGTTGAGGAATCAACAGACCTCAAATTTTACCACGCTGAATTATACTGCAGATCCATCAGTTCGGTACAATGTTTCCTTGCACTTGCTAAGCTTCGCTTAAGTACCCTGAATTATATACAAGATCCCCCGACATTTGAGCGAGATGGTAATCATCACGCCCTCAGTGAGCGACTCGCAACGCGGTATAGAAATCCGACGCGCACACTTATAGAGGGATATATAGGATGTGGCGCCTCACCAGGGAATCTATGTAGGGGTTCGTGCTCAGTGCATCTGCCAATTACTGTACAGGCATGTATGGTTACAACGGTCACGTGCCGTCACGCACCCAGACCACAACAACGTGTCCGCTGTGATGCGTGATGGTTGTTAAAGTTAAGAACACAGTCAAAGCGCTGTACGAATAGACCGGACAATGACAAATAAACTTCTGACCATTCCATTTCGAGTATTTACCTACTTTACACGCTGTATGAATTTTTTTTGACCTACCAATTATTCCGATTTTTTTAGGCGTCACGCTCCGGATCCTAACAACCGACCCTACTAACTGCGTGAGTTGACGCAACACAGAATTAACACACAACGACCCCTGCGTGATGGCGTGATGTTTAACCATACATGCCGTACAGTATGCAGTTGGTAACTCAATGCTAACCCCGTTTGGAGCCATTTACCCGCCGTCTCCACCCCCATCAGGTCGCTTAAATCGCAGAGGACTGTATAAATCAGGTTACGCCAAATCCTCCAGGCGTTTACACAAGCCCATCTGCCAACTCCACAGTCGTTGTAGAACTCAATTCTGCGCCCCGTTTTTCACGTTCCACATATTCATTGCAGGGGTGTGTAAAGCAAGTCATGTTCTATGTCATGAATCACCCTGACTCAGCATCGCAGATGTCCTTTTCGGGTTCATACTACATTCCTTTTTGGAATAACCCGTCCTTGATCGGTTATTCCCTGGCCCACAACACTCATCGACCCTCAGGGACATGAACATCCCTTGGACCTTTATTCGGAATCCATGCAGACATGGATTCCTCACCACTTTACCACCCGGGTTCTTATTGCAGTAACCCGGGACTCTATACAACGATGGCATGACACCATACACATGCAACCCGGGTTCTGTGCGCTAGCAACCCGGACTCCTTTGTGCCGATGACCATATCCAATGGGTCATGACTACACTCCTTTATGTTGGTGGATATTCACTCCTGATATCCCTGCCAAGACGACTACACTCCTGAATGGTGACAGGTGTCCCCTGGGTGCCACCTGTTGACTCCTTTATGCTTATGACTCCTTGGTGACCCCTAGATGCTGTGGTGATAACACATAGGGACTAGGAGCATCAGCATTAATGTTCCTTAATGCTGGATACAGTAACCGATCACGATTGTATTTAATTTATGTAGAAAGGTATATAAAACTCGGTAGAATCTCCCCTGTACAGTAGATTCTACCTCGTCTAATCTCAGGCTTCTACCTTGGCTTGACATAGGCATTGTCTCCACCCTGCCCCGCTTCCTCCACATCGTACTACGGGTTGTATCCACGTCCTGGGTTGTATACCTGAGTGGATATCACACCCTTCTTCGACTCGTTCCGGGTTCTGCCTTGCATCCCAACCTACGACATACGACCTCCTAGGGAGGACATCGTATGACTGGTCCTATTGCTCGGGGAACACACGAGCTACTAGCGTCTATCAGGTTTATCCTGGTTGGGTTCTCGCCGGGTTACTCGCTGTTTAGCTGACCCAGAGGCCGTTGCTGACATTCTACGTCCTCAATATACCCCAGTTAGTGTTGCTGATGTCCGGTTCGGTCCGGTTTTTTGCTAAAATTTCCGAACCCCCGAACCTGACCTGGGTCCGGTTTGGGCAAAATAGGCGAACCCCGAACCGAACATCGGTCCGGTCCACCAAGGGTTCGGTTCAGGTTCTGAACAGGTTTGGACCTCAAAGAACCGCAAATTTTTCTCGCTTGATTTGGACGTAAATACAGTACGAAATGTAAACTATTCATCAAGAGTAGTCAAGAGCATCTAAGGCAGCGACAACATGCTTTGTTGCATCCTCAGCAGCGCTAACATGCCCGTTCCGGTACGCACTTTTCAACAGCTGAAGAGCCTCAAAACATGTCGGGAGCGAGCCGATTCCGATGAGGAGTTCCAGTGAGTTACCCATTTGAGAACACTTGCTTGGAAGTGGTTGCAGACCCCTGGATGGTGAGGTAGTCCCGGGTGATGCACACCAGAGTTGGGTATTGAGACAAGCGGCCAGCATCCTCTCTTCATGGGGGAAGATCAGATAACAAGGATATTCTGATGAATCAAACTTGTAGACAAGATGTGCATACCCATTAGAGTCAGCAGCTCAAAGAGAGGAGGTACCAGCGGGCTCGAGCCAGCAGAAGACAAGGAAATGTGCGTTGGGAGGAAACCAAAGTAAGATGTGAGTACAAGGATAGGCCTGACGGTCGGAGGTGATGCGCTGGTAATGTGCTAGCTCCAGGCTGATGTGGGAGCGCATGTTGTGTCTTGGATTTTGTCGCTGTTTTCGAATTCAATACCCTGTTTGAAGCAAGTTGGAAGACACAAGTTTATCTGCTGGTTCAACACATCATTTTTTTTTTTGGCAAAGATTGTTATTTTAAGCAAAGAAAATTTTGAGGTTCGCACAGGTTCGGACATGTTCGGACAGGTCCGGAAAAATCCAGCAATCTTCGAACCCTGAACCACACCTGGGGTTCGGTCCGGTCCTTTGCCGATGCCCGAACCTGAACTGAGGTTCGGTTCGGGTTCGGTTCAAGTTTGGAATCGGTTCTGAACCGGACAGCGGCAACACTAACCCCAGTGCCACCAGCTCGAATGATGCAAGGTTCAAGATACTCTTACTGTGCACGGGCGTGTGAAAAACTGCAGGTTTGTACAGTTCCCATCCCAATCCCCTGTCTGAAAACTCGGATAGATGGCGTAAAATCGTAAGCAATGCTCTAATTTACTGGATAGCCCTTCATATTTAGCAGAAATGTGACGGCAAGCGGCCAAAATGCGACCAATGTTCTCGTTCCTTGATTTTCCATGATTGCGAATATGCGGAGGATGGACCGACACGAACGCAAGTGCTACAAGGTAGAATCCGCTTTCTTGGTGCTATTTGACCTGGGTTAATGCCTTTCAGAACGAATAGCTATTACCGCAGCGCGTATCAAGGAACTGAAGAACACCAAAAACATGCCCTCGAGAGACGTCCAAACTCGGCATTCCGATCAATCGCCTAGAGCTTGGCCAAACACACCAGATGTGCCGACGTCATCCTCTAAAGTGAGGGAACCCAAAACTTGGTCTTTATCCAATCTGAAACTCATTTATGTTAGGAAATTCCTATAGCCAAGCTGGAGTCTCTGTACGTTCAAGTTGCCCATCCCTCCGTATTACATTCATTAAATTTTTCATCTCCCCCCTTTGGCAAAGCATAAACAACTTGCATCACAGCTCACAGTTCGGGTTTTTCCTCAACATCAATAATTTCCGGGAAGCAGTCATGGGGCGAAGTGGTCAGCATCCTGCCGCTCTTTTGATTGATGTCGTCCATCTGTGGGCAATCCACCTATCCGGTTCGGACGAGTTCACGGCACATGAGGCTCGCTACATCTCGTTGGCGCTCCGTGTGGCTGTTGACGCCGTAACACGCGAGGATAACTACCTCCACAGGATCCAGGGTGAACTGCTTTTGGCCCATTTTTTCCTCAAAAATGGTCGGATCCTGGAAGGAAATTATCACCTTGGTGCAGCAGTCTCCCTCACAGCCGCGTCAGGACAGTGCCGGATTCGGTCGGCGGAGCCGCTAGGTCACTCAACCGGGTTCTGAAAGTGGCCACCCCCGCGGGATGCCATGGAGGAGTGCGAGCGCATCAGCAGTCTCTGGGCCGTTTTGACCTTACACGCCTGCTTCACAACGGCGGATGGTTGTCCCGGTAGGATATCTTACACTGTGCCCGCCTCACGAATCGACACGCCTTGGCCGTTGGACTTCAATGCTCCTCTACATGTAAGTCCTTTCAATAAAAGAATATCAAAGCTAATAGGAAGAGTTTAGGACCAGGTGCTGCCTGCCTCAAACTTTCGGAACCGTTGCCACCTTTCTGGCAAATGCACCGGACGATGGGGTGTCCTTGGCGGCATTGCACGCCAAGGCTGTCATTCTCTTCGAAGAGGCCTCAGGTTTAGCATCTCAGTATAACCCCAGTATCCACTATCAACTTTTGACATTTGACGCGCTCATTCGTATGTAGATATGGACGACAAACAGGAGCTCTACGACTCGTTCAAATCACTCAATACGTTGATCGAGAGATTCAAACACAGTCTTCCGGAAGTTAATTGCAGAGAGATGCTTGTTATCCACAGCCTGGCGCATGTTGCGGCAATTCAACTACACAATCTGTTTGTCCTGACCTCGCCTCCTTCTCGTGCGTGCGCATTATACTCGGCGAGGGCGATTGTTGCAGCTCTCGTCCAGGTGCCTACGAATGCTGGGTACATCGATCTGATTATGGGAGTGAGTAGATTTCTTGCAACGCACTCATGCTTATCCGTATCACCCTCGCGTCTAACTCTTCATCTTCATCGCAGACCTTGTTAATGGCGACCTGCCAGGTCTTCGTTGCGGAGCTGGTTCGGCACAGGACCCATCAACCTCTGAATCGCCCTGTGACCCAGGAAGAACAGTTGTTGATGGACGCCATCGAGACGGTTTTGGGCGTCATGAAGGCTTTTGCTCAGACCTGTCAACTCATAAGTTCGTTTTTTTTTCGGAGTGTTTAGAAGATATTCAAACAGTTTATTATCATCGCAGACTCACAACTCATTGCTATGCAGCAGCTGTATCACAGAATTTTCAGATAGAAGGGTCTTCTGTTCTATACTCACCGGATAATGGACTTAGAATTCCTTTTGTATTTTCCAATTTCTTGAAAGACCTGGCTGAATTATTGTTGGCGTATCGTTGTGGATGTGTCTAGAACCTTTCTCTTCAAGATGAAATCACACTCTGAAGCTCGTGTACCCAGTGTGAAGCAGTACGGTGTTGGAGCGCACACTGAAGCGACTAGATGGTCATCATGATGGATGGAAACATCGATGAGGCGGTAGATGGTGACGGTTTGGAGAAAAACTAGCTGATGCGACCACAATCTTGCTGAGCACCGCAGGGGGATTTGAATTGTTTAACTAACAAATAGCTTCCCTGGTACTAGTCAAGAATGTATCCGCTCCTGGCTCTCCAACTTAGACCGTTGTAATACTGAATCACATGAGAAGGTCAATTGAGAGAACATCCGGAACAGAAGTTCGGTGCTTTCGAAAATGTCTTAGGAATGAGGATTGTTCGAAGAAAAATGTCTCTGCTGAGTAGCCAGTGTGTTGTGACTTACGACTATGCTCGGGTGGACGAATCAATTTCAACCATTGAAGACTAGGTGTTACCCGTGAATAAAATTCACAGGTCATTGCTAGCACGAGTTTTTATGAAAAAAAAACAGTCCCAAACCTTTTAGACCCACCCAGGCCTCATCTTGTCGCCGACCTTGCAGGAAGTTGTGTCTTGTCAGTCGCACCTCCCGTCGCCGTAGGTCTTGTCTCGTTTTGCGGGTGCGGTATCTGATCTTGTCTTGCCTTGTCTCATAAACTTCCAGGTCGTGTCTCGTATCGTTAACATCTTATTTCGTTGCCCCGGCGGGTCTCGTGTAGGCTCTCTCTTGTCTTTCGTTGCAGAAGTTCTCGTCCCATGAACCTAATAGCTGCGTCTCGTCGTGTCAATTCACGACCGCAGTCTTTTGTTCTGTGAGGGTTTGGTCTCGGCAGGCCTTGTCTCGTCCGACTGGTCACCGTTTCACCTTGTTGGTAGCTCTGGCACAAATTTGCATCTCGTCAACTGCTCGTGTTGTCTGACATATTATCTTGTCGTATTGGGTCTAATCTTGCTTCCGTATCTCGTTAACACCTTCCATCTGTTCTCGTTTGATAACCCTCTTTCACGGAGTCCATGTCGTGACCAAAAGTGTCTACATAGTACACTCAGGCTGGTAACCCGGATCGTTGCCTGAGTTCAAGTTGAGGTCCTGCCATGTGTGTGAGAGTTGCTTGACATTTTTCGGAGTGATCTAAACTTGTAAGAGAGCTCAAAGGGAGTAAGCTTGTGGTGCTACTTATAGTTAGGCATGAGCTTGAGATCAGCTACAACCGCTTGGTTGAGCAACTGGCAAGTGGCTGTGTTTGGAGCATGCCGGTTTCAAGCCGGGGATACGGCTCGCATCCAAGCTTGCCCGAGGTATGATGTCAGAGTTTCTGTTTGGAACCTTCTGTGTCCAGGGGATTATAATATATAGTAGATAATGCCGTTTTCAACCGCGGGAAACGAAGAAGAGTTGATTAAATGACGGCTGTGGTGTAAGTACTGTTACAACAGCACTACGAATTTCATTTCGCCGACTACCTAAACCGCGCCTTCACCTCAGTTTCGAGAAAACTCTTGGATAGAGCCGAATTTAACACTCAGGGCGACGAGGCCTGGGTTCAGCACTAGTGTCACGGTGTAGAGACCGCTGTACTCCGCGTGGGACTTGAACTAAATTCCAACACACACATGTTAGCATTCTTTTTGTCAGGGATATCGAACAATAGAGAGCTTGTGCAAGCCACCTGATGAAATTTTGAACTTGATTTATCTCTATATCCACCGGCCCATTCACAAAGACCCAAGCCACCTAGGACGCCTTCCACTTGGACCTATTCTAGGTTGGTTAGATTCTGGTAGGTGGGCTAATGGGTGTTGAGAAAAATGGCATTTAAAAATTCATCAGGTGGCTTGCACAAACTCTCTAATTCAAAATGCAACACCATCTCGTTCATCAACGGCATTCCTGTAGCTGGTACGGTTGTGAAAGTGACTTCGACACCGAGGGCTGCAAATTGCATGAGCATGCCATCTCTAACCATCTGTTTCTAACAGTCACGCACCTTTCCCGGTAAGCGCAGCGAGCTCGGCATATGAAATGTTGGCGTTGACGATGGGGTAGGTCTTGCCCGAGATATTCTTGGACGGGTCCGTGTAATTCGTGGCTCTGAAGTGCGAAACGGCAATGTCGAAGCCTGTGTCGGTCTTCTTCAAGAGGTCGAATCTAGGTTGAACTGCTGCTTGGAAAATAAATTGTGGGCCGACGAACTTCCAAAAGTTTTCGAGGAAGCCGCCGAGATGAATGGAAGCGTTTGTATTACTAGAAGCTTTGAGGTATTTGATTGCGGCCTCGCATCTGTTAATTTTGTTCTCGTAAGTCTCCGTCGAAGGCTGTCGACCGGATTCGGAGCTGAAGAACCTAACCACTAGATCAATATCAACATTCTGCGGCAAAACGGGCAATCTCAGAAGTGGATGGTGGGTCCTCGACGGCAGCCTTTTCTGTGCGGAGGTCGAATAATTCTGGTTGCGCACGGGGACGTACGTTCATAGTGAATGACGTTTGAATATTTTCCACCCGATATTTTCTTTACGCTAGGCAAGGGGCTAAGTGGGAGCCGCGTCAGACCGAATTTTGGCCGCACCTCCAAATGAAGAATTTGAACTAACTTTCGCGGCATCGACAATGTTCTTTCCCCAGACTAACTCGTTTGGACCGTCGCCTTCTGCCTTGAGGGGCCAAATGGGAGTGGTGAGCTACATGGACGTGTTATTCTTCGTTGGGAAGACAAAATTCAGTTTGGCACGTACACTAAAAACTGCTTCGCTGCCACGCAGAGCGCTCACGAGCGATTCCTTGTCCAAGCCATTGCCCTTGACATTGACGCCCTGCACCTTCAAATTGCGCGTGGCGTCGGAGTCTGGGTTGCGGACGATCGCTCTGGGAGTGAAGGTTCTGTCTTTGAGAAGAGCCTGGATGACGGCATTGTCTGAATTTTTCAACGTGAGACATGGGGATGAGATTGGAGCGAGGGGAATGGAGGACCTTGGGTGCCCGTGGCGCCGAATACTGAGACGATGCGGGCAGAGATTGTAGTGGTTGAAAATCTGAGGGATTTAATTCAAGAGGAGGTTTTGGTTTTGTCAGGATAGTGGATTTATGAGTAGGCCCGCGATCCTTTTATAATAGTTAGGGACCTATCCTTGTGATAATTATAGCCTCTAGCTGACAGCTTGGTCTGAAATGCTGACCAGTACGAGTCGCGAAGGAGATCGGGGAATTAATAGTCCGATTATCCGTCGGAGCAGTGGGCTGAACTTTGAATAAACCTCGCATGCGGCAGACGATGTGTTGAACTCGACGTTCAGTACTGTGGCCGACAACTCCAGGCTCGGACAGTCTTTCGACGACCTTGCGAGTCGTGTTTGCAGGAAAGGGTAGAAAACTTTTAAATGGAAGCAATTTAGTCACCGGGAATGGAACCGAAAGTTGCGTGGTTCCGGCAACGACGGGCGGAGTGTGGGCGGGCTCGCAATCCCGTGTTCGATCCGAACCGGTGTTTGTCAATTTCGACCATGACTGATTATGCAATGGAACAAGACATGGTTCAAGAACCCACAAGATTGGTGTTTCTTTGTTTGGAACCTTGTTTGGTTCACCATGAAAATACCTCGAAAATGTTGTGTATGCATCGTGAGATCGGTTGATAGTTTCAGGTGGTGCATAGAGCAATTCAATGAACACAAGAAATAGTTACAACAGCGATTTCAACGACACTCGGTACTTAGTTTCATAGACTACTTACCCAAACTGGGGCTTCACCTCGGTCTCGAGGAACTCTTGGATGGTGCCGAATTTAACACCCAGGGCGACGAGGTCCGGGTTCGGCACTGGCGTCGCGGTGTAGAGACCGTTGTACTCCGCGTGGGACTTGTACTACATCAAACCACGCGTGTCCCTTCAGCGTACGGAAGATACGAGATGAACACGACTCACCATCTCGTCCATCGCCGGGATTCCAATAGCCGGGGCCGTGGTGAAAGTCACCTCGACGCCAAGGACTGCGAATCGACTCAGCATACTCGGGTGTACATCGATATTTCGAAGGAGACCGCACCTTTCCCAGTGAGCTCAGCGAGCTCAGCATATGAAATGTTGGCGTTGACGAGGGGGTAGGTCTTGCCCGAGATGTTCTTGGACGGGTCCGTGTAATTTTTGAGCAGTGTGAGTATGGTGGCAGGCACCACTTGCTCGATGCATGTGAATGCCTGACGGTCCGTAGTGCTGAAGTGCGGGACGGCGACGTTAAAGCCAGTGTCTGTCTTCTCCAGGAGATTGAATCTGCGAATGGGAGGTGAATTGCCGTTTGGGAAGATAAACCACTGCATTCCGGCCCCTGGTAGAAGACACCGTTTCGAGAGGCCTAGCCAGCGCCTAGCCGGAGGCGGTGTCTAGCCACATCTAGCCGGCTAGTCACATCAATGACCAGCCGTGACGAGACACCTAGACGCACCTCCACATCGAAGACGTAAGCTAGCTCGGGTAGACGGAGAACGTGCCGAGGTATGTGCAGCTGCCTAGACGACTGACATCTAGGAAGCCGTTGCGGCCATCGGTGCGCCTCGCCAAGGCTGTGTGTAGGTAAGCGAGAAAGCGATGCTCTAGATCCGTGATGCCGGCTACACAAAACTCGCGGCACCTCGGCAACGGTTCCATGCGCCTCGACATCTCACGCTCTAGCCGAGGGCGGAACGCAGTGAATCGTGGCGCTGACGAACTTCCAATAGTTTTCGAGGAAGCCACCGAGGTGAATGGACGCGTTTGCCAGACCAGAAGCCTGGAGATATTCCTCGACGGCGACCTTTTCTGTGCGGAGGGCAGGATCTCAATAATTATGATTGGCCCAAGTCTCATACGGGGACGTACGCTCATAGTGAATAACATTTGAATACTTTCCACCCGATATTTTCTTCACGCTAGGCACAGAGCTGCGGCTGCGTCAGCTTCAAGTTCGCATGGTTGACCTTGTGTGCGCACCTCCAAATGAAGAATTTAACGCCAACTTCTTTCGCGGCACGACGATGTTCTTTCCCCAGACTAGTTCGTCGGGACCCTCGCCTTCTGTCTTGAGCGGGAGAATAAGAGCGGTCACCTAAAACCGTTGGATATCGATTCATTCGGATTCCGGTAAAAATCTGATTCAGCACATACTCCGAAAACCGCCTCGCTGCCGCGCAGAGCGTCTACGAGCGAGTCTTTTTTCAACGCATCGCCCTTGACGATTTCAACACCCTGCGCCTTCAATTTATGCACAGCGTCGGAGTCTGGGTTGCGGACGATCGCTCTTGGGGTGAAGGTTCCGTCTTTGAGAAGAGCGTGGATTATGGCGTTACCTGAAATTCTAGCGGTCAGACGTAGGATTGGAAGATGGAGCGAGAAAAAAACCTTGGGTGCCGGTGGCGCCGAAAACTGAGACGATGCGGGAGGCCATGTTATAACGGAATCCAAGGAATTCAAGTGAAGTATCGGCGGAGGATAGGGGTTCATTGTGGTGAGTCTGCGATTCTTATACCAGAGCTGCGGGCCGCAATGCTGACAAGTATAATCCGATCTGTTCGACTCGGTCCTCGGATGGAGTATTTTCGCTGCGTTGAACTTTAAACGAACGGCCGGCAGAGGGACGCGTAAGTAACCCAACGTCGGGCCGGCTCCTTCCGATCACGATTTGGAGAAAAGATACGGGAATGGCGCGATCGAGCTGATTCGGAGATCATCTCTTCCTCTCGCCACCATGTCGAAGACACCCACCTTAGTGGAATCCAGGGACCACAAGTCGAATATCGTGCTCAACGAGGACGAGCTGCAATTGGTGAACACAACAGGCGGCCTGGGATGATGGACCTATGCATTTGGGAGCTGTAATCATCGGTAACGTCTCTTCTAGTGACAAACTGGAATGGCTGCGGGTATCCTTGCTGTTTCCTTCCTCTCTCTCTTTCTTGCCGGTCCTGCGCCCGTGCTGGATGGGAGAGATCGAAAAAATCAGCAAGGATTGAGATTATACCGCTCGAACCTGATCAGCGCTCATACCTGCGTAGGGAAGCCCCCAGTGTCACTCTAACTTTTCTGCTCCAAAGGGAGCTCCGCAGAGACACTAACCTTCGTATTTTACAGCAAAAATTGGGATACAAACAGGTATGCTACCGATTTCTGTCGAACCAGTATTTGATGGCGTTCTTGTAGCAACTTCATCGCAGCTGGGACCTCATAGAAAGCTTTGCCGCAGCTTTTGTGCTTTGAATTTCATCGGAGGTGTCAGGTCAGCAATTTTTCAAGTTTCATTCGAATACCTTCTGACGCTTCGCAGATCCGCGTTCTTCCTCGGACTTCTCGCAGGAGGACCTGCGGCGCTATGGTAAGTTGTGTGCGCCTCGTCCTAATTGGTTGCTGAAGAGCGCAGGTCCTCGTACATCGTTACGATCGTATTCATGCTCATCACGGCGGCGGTACTCGCCGAGATCTGCTCTGCGCTCCCTCTCAGCGGCTCCATTTACATCTGGGCTGCCGAGAGCGCTGGCCCGAAGAATGCCCGCTTCTTTGGCTTCATCGTCGCCTGGTGGTCGTGCACGGCATGGATGACCTTTGCCGCCGGCAACTGCCAGGTCGGTGCCCCGTTTCTTTCCTTATCCACTCTGACATACGAATACAGACGACCGCAAACTACATCGTGTCACAACTGGCCGTGTGGGAGATCGATTTCCCCGGGGGTATCTCGAACGACAACGTCAAATGGCGGGCACTCATCTGGGCCCTCTCGGAGGCGCTGTTGGTCGTGTCGGTCGCCATTAACTACCTGCCTCCTAGGATGTACTCGGCGATCTTCCGGTTCTCTGTGGGCCTGATGATGGTCGACTTTCTCCTCTGCGTCATCTGGCTCCCGATTGGTGTCTCGAAGACTTATGGGTTCCGCAGCGCTAAAGACGTCTTTACTATGACTTGTGAGTCTGTCCTTGCCTCTGGTCGCTACATTCCCGCTCATCTGCGCTACAGATAACGGGACCGGTGCTCCACCCGGCTGGAACTGGATTCTATCTTTGTAAGTCCCGCATCCAGTAAATAGATTCGTACGCTCATCTGTTGCCAGCCTCTTCACCGCTGGGACTATGACTGGCTTTGATGCCTCGGGTCACATCGCCGAAGAAACCAAAAATGCGAGGTAAATCGTCTTTGTACACAATACATGAGGGAAACGTCTCACACCACTGCAGTGTTGTCGCAGGGAAGGGCATCCTCACGAGTGCCCTGGCGACTGGCGTCCTAGGCTTCGTCACTGCGATCTTGTTCCTATTCTGCACCCCGGACCTTGACACGCTCTTTGCGCTCGAGGCTCCGCAGCCCTTCGTCCAGATCTATGCTCTCGCCCTCGGCAAGGGAGGAAGTATCTTCATGACCGTCATCGCAGTCATCGGCTGATCCTCGTGAGCCTCCTCCCGCTCATCCCTTCCTCTCACTGACCAACCCCTCCGCAGAACACGAGCGTCGCCATCGTTGCCGCCTCGCGGCTAGTCTTTGCCGTCGCGCGCGACGGCGTCCTCCCCCTCTCCGGCTGGATCAGCAAGGTCACGGCGGACGGCCAGCCGCGCAACGCCGTGTCCGTCATCTTCGTCTTCGCCGCCGCGCTCCTGTGCACGATCCTCCCAAGTCAGGTGGCGTTCACAAGCCTCGTCAGCGCTGGCGGCGTGCCCACCATCGCCGCGTACGGCCTCATCGCGCTGCTCCGGCTCACGCAGACCCCGCACGACTTCCAGGGCTCGCACTTTCGCCTCGGCACGCTCGCCCGCCCGTTCTACGCGAGCGCGGCGTTCTTCAATGCCATTGTATTTGCCGTGGGTCTCGTCTCGTTCGCCCGTGGCGCGCTCGCTGAATGTACTGTATACGCAGGTCATGATCTCCCCGTTCTTCTTCCCTGTGACTGCGGAGACTTTCAATTTCGTGAGTCGTGTTCCTGCGTGGATGTGTGCGTGATGAGACTGAGCGCGTTCACAGGCCCCGGTGATCTTCGGCGCTGTGACGATCTTCGGACTCATCAGCTGGTACTTTACGCCGGAGGATAAATGGCTTCGCAGGGAGTTGGTCCTCCAGGCGGGTGGAGCGGCGCACGGTGAAGCGAGCTGAGTTTATGTTAGCTGTTATCGAAATACACGTTGCTCGATTCCATATCCTGTGTTTTTTTTCAGTATTTCCAAACATCCGAGCTATCTGGCTCGTAGTCCGGTATTATCGAGTTGAACGATATCCCCTTCTCCTGCACCAGCGCCGTGTATTTCTCGACGCCTCCAAGCACGTCAAGGAGCCGCAGGGGCAGATACGCGTCCTTGCATTCCAATCAATCCCAGGCCAAAAACATCAAAATATTGGTGGGACACACCTTGAGGCAATACACCGCGAGCTGCTGCCGCGTGTCCGCCGACCCGGTCTGCAGCCCACGGATCTCGGTGAAGTGCACGTCTTCCTTGCGCTCGCCGAGGAAGCGCTTCGCCGCGCCGTTGAGGCTGAGCGAGCGCTGCGTCGTCTCGCGCCGGATGTACTGCATCAGGTCGAGCTGCAGGCGCCCCGGGAGGGGGACATCCTCCCAGGACCGCACGTCCCCACGCGCGGTAATGTATTTTACGGTGCGCGCCGGGACGGCTTCCACTCCTGATTGGCGTTCATTCGGGTGAGGCTATTTCCAAGAGCGTGAGGGCTGGCCTGCGAACCTTTGAGCCGGCTGAGGAGAGGAAAGCGCGGCAACTGGAGGGCCTTTGCGCGTGCGAGGAGGTAGGGGAGGTCGAATCCCGTGTTGTTGAACCCGATGATGAGATCTGGGTCGACTTTCTGCACGAAATCCGACCAGCCTTGCAGCAACTCGGACTCCTCAGCGCAGGGGATCACGTCTGCACCAAGGATGCTGGTGCATGTGTCCAGCGTGAAGACATTTCGGACGAACGGGGGCGCAGAGCTGCCTGGGCGATGGTGAATGAGAGAAAATATATAGCGCGGAGTCAAGGGTGGAAATACCTAAGATCGAGACTACGTTACCGATCTGGATAACGGCGTCGACTTCGGGCTGGGGGAAAACGCCGTCGCGGCCCAGGCATTCAATGTCGAAACTGAGAATGCGGAGTGGTGGCGGCGGCGCGGTCTCTTCGAGTGGCTGGATAGCAGCCCACCTAACAAAATTCAATGAAGAAAAGCGGTCTGGAGAGAAGTACAAACTCAACGCTCAGTTCCAATTGACAATCCGAGCGCTTGTCTAGCTTGCTAACATGGGCATATTTGGTTGCTGGAAGTCTGACCCAAGACATGTCGGATATCTGGATAAATTTGTATCAATAAAATATCCTGCGTTGTGAAAACCGTTCTCGCTTTGATTTTGCGTCCCGAGGATGGAAAATGTTCAAGGCGGACACAGACGCTGTTTCCATCCTGCAATTTAGTCAGATATATGCACTTTCCTCAAAGTCGCAATAGAACACGACCTTCGTCACGCCAAATATTGCCACCTTTTCGTCGATGTTCTGGTGATCACGCAGTCCCCCGCGGACAAGTTCGGTCTGAAAGAAGACTGGGGGTGAGATGAGATAATCTGCGTGATGCTACGTACCCAGATCCACCGAACTGTCAAGCTGAAGAGGGGCGGGCCGCGGCCATCTTTCAGAATTCTGGGGTCCAGGGTCCGAGTCCATCATGCCCTTGAGAACTTCGGCGAAAGAGCTCTGGACAATAGTGGGGGGACTAAACGATATGAGAAGCCAAGATACACTGAGGACAAAGAATTCAATACCTGTGAACGTGCGCCGCGGCTGTCAAGGGCTGTACCACTGTGGCGAGTCACCAAGTACTCGCAGATGTGCTGGAGAAGAATGAGAACAAACCATCTGGAGAAGCCGTTCCCGGGCCTGAGGTTAAACCTCTAGTTCTCCGAAGCTGCCTTAGAGCAAAGCCCGCGACTGCCATTCGCATAAATTTTCAATCCAGTATGTATTTGAGAGCGAACCTGGAGTAAATTGACGCGTCACTAGACTCCGGATTCTTTGTGGAATCAATGTACGCAGCATATCGAGAGATTTGGGAGGAAAAGACGCGACGCGGCAAAAGACAAGAGGCGACTGATGGCATCACTTTCTTTTTTGTCTTCTGCGTACATATACCCAGCCACACCAATACCTCCCGCCTTGGTCACTTGCGGGGACCGAGCTCCACTATGCTGTTTCCTGATTTTTTTAATTTTTTATTCCGCCGGCAAGTTCCAACAGAGCACAATGCTCTCATTCACCCAGCTGAAGCACCGATCCTTTTCGGCCGTAGTATTGCAGGCCTTGACGGGCAGCTGGTGCACACACTCTCCTCACCCAACTCACATACTACAACCGGTGCTATGGAAGTCGGTCTATATTCCTCTTCCAGTTTTTCCAGACGAAGGCCAAACTTGGAGTCTCGGATCCCAGTCATCGTGCATTTGAAACGATCCCGACAATCACCCCATTCCTTTGCTGCTCAAGCGCTCAATGTCTGTCAGCTCCTGCAACACCTGGCACTAACTGGGGGAGACCAGTGATGCGCATCTTACGCCTCGGTTTGGAGGTTTGCCGATTCTGAAGAGCCTCCGAGTCTACTTTGCCGAGGCTGTCGCATTCACCGGCCATCCGGACGTGACGAATACGCTCCAGATCCCCAGTCTGTGAGACATGCATCCGCGTTGGATTGGCCCACCACAAGTTCTCCGCTAGTATTTTCTCAGGATTCGAGTATCAAATCCTCATCGGCATCAGAAGTTTGAATACGACTGGGGCGGTAGATATACATGTCCGACAAAACTCAGAAATTCTGCTAGTCTCTCCGAGTCGCTGGGACTTCAGTATCAATCAGATCTGCAAGCTCCCCCCAGGCCGCCACCAACTCCTCCTTCTTATCTTCCGCCCTCCACCTGTTGTTGGTTCCCTCTCCAATTGCGCCGCCACCTAAATCGTGCCCCTCCCCAAACGCAAGCTCGACCCCGCGCGTGCATGTGCGCATGTGTAGGCCATCAAGCACCTGGCGCAGCTGCCCCGCGGCCTTGCCGCCTCCGCGGTTGCCGTACGACAGCACGAGCGCAGGCTTCCCCGCCCACTCGTGATACAGCGCGTCCAGCGCGAGCTTCAGCGACGCGGGTAGCCCCAGTTGTACTGGGGTGTGAGGAAGATGAACGCGTCGAAGCCGCGGACGAGCGCAGACCATGCATTGGTGGCTGGGTCGGCGTAGGCGGTGTCGGCGATGGGACGAGGAATGCCTGCGGGGATGATGGGGTCGGCGGTGTAGAGGGGGAGTGGGTGGTCTTTGAGGTCGACGACGGTCACCGTGATGTGATCGGGAAGGAGGGGGACGATGATTCCGAGGGCAACTTTGGAGATGGCCGGGCCAACGCGAGGGGTGCGAGTTGAGGCAATGATAAGGGCTACGCGTTTAGAAGTCATCGGTGTAGTTGTTAGAGTGAAGTTGGGATTGCCTAAAAGATTAAGGAGAGTGACTCGGAGGGGCCTGGCTTTATACTGTAGTTATTAGTCCTCGAATTGAGTCAAAGTCCGGAGGATCCGCCGAGTAACCGAGTGCGCAGCGACAAAAGTCGGTATTCAGTCCAAGGAGTCGACGGTCATCGCGGCGGGTGTGGAGGCTTCGCATCCGAGGCTGAGTCATCTGTGTTACGTGACACCCATGCAGTGAGACAACTCACTGACGTTGGGAACGGCAGCCAAAATATCAATGGTACGAATTGGTGAACTGGCTGAGGTTTTCAGACGGACGTTCCATCATTTGAATTCTGGGTATAAGTTTGAGTTTCGTTTTCGTCACCACTACGCCAATGTCCGAATTAGGCAATAATTCATTTTAGCGTTGACGGATATTCACGACAGGGTCGGACCACACTGGACACGCCACTATAACCCAAACGGATTTTAAACTCGTGTACCATGAATTGCTACGCATTTCACGCGTCTAAAACGGGGTTTTGTTCAATGACGACCCTCATATGTCTCGCTATGGTTTAGAAGGTCAATAAGCTAGCATCAAGCCATCCCCATTTCAATTTCTTGCCCTTGACACTTTTCCACTCCATAGCCAGAACTCCAACGATAGATACCCCCGACATAGCGATGCCAACTTGGAAAGCCGTCACCAGCGCTGATTACCTCCGTTATAAATTTGGGGTCAACAGCGTTTTTCAGATTGGTCGCTCCCGCCAAGAAGATGATCTTGGGGTTTACGCTGGGGACACGCGCGACGAGCCCACTAATCAACTTGTTCTGGAACACGTTCTGCCCAACGGAAACGAAGAGAGCGCCGCTTTGGAGGAAGGCGTTAGCTGGTAGTAAAACACTGAAGGATGAACATACCAGAGTTTGTGAAAACGTTTGAATACTGGTGCCGACGGGAACATCCTTGAGTTCGAGGACAGTCTGGGCGGCGATCTGGGGCGCCTGCCGCAACCCATCCCAATTCCATAAATGACCTGGTAACCAATCCAGTGCGCATGGCCCGTAAAGGTCCCCTCACATCATCGCCAAAACCAAACTGAGAAGCATGGGAAGGTTGTCACTGAGAAAAATCAGCATTCAATCATATGTTCTCGTGTGCGTGGTATGTACATGCCGCTCTTGACCGCCGAGGTATCCTTGATTGCTTGGAACCATATAGGCAGGTAGAAAACAAAGATGAAGAAAGATGCGCCGAGAGTCAGTGAAAACCAGGCGCCTGCCCAGATGCTGCGCTTCAGGAAAATCCGAGGCGAGAAAGTGGCATTATCTTGTTGCCATATCCTTGTAGAGTATCACTGTCTATGATGTACATTACCCGCAACACTCGCTGGACGCGGCGATGAAGACATCGAAGATGACAAAGAGTGCGATGATACGGCCATTTTCCCACTCGTATTTGGATCCAGCCTATTGTAAGCGAAACGATGGCTGGTGTAAAAACGAGCGTGCCCCGAGGCGACGGAAAGGCAGAACAAATAAAATACCATGGATCGAATTGTGCAACATTTTGCCCCAGGGTCAACGGAATTTCCCGAGGTTTGGGCTCTGTGCTCTTGGGCATCTTGAAGAGGAATGCAATTGCGAATATGGTGACCCTGCCCATAGGGAGGTTGACTAGAAGGTTGGGCTTAGCACAGCGAAAGGGAGACAGAAAAGTGGCAATACTATAGAAACACCTGTTGGGACGGGCGACCATTAGAACCACCAGTTTGAAGCCATGAGGGAAGTCCTCCTCTTCCAGAGTTGCCTGAGGGTCAGATGACGAGACTTTTCTCCGTCTCATTTGACGGAACCTTTTGAGGGGAGCCGTTAAGAGTCCCTTCGGTGCTCGGCATGGGATGGGACACGGGGGAAGACTGGGGAATCGTACGGAATCGTCAACTGGGGCCACAGAAATTTTCTTATATCTCCGCAATCTGCCTTTATGAGGAATCAAGTTAGATATGTCAACGCAGGCCTTTCTGCCTTACTGCGGGAGGCGCGCGTCGATCCCTTTGATGGGCTGGCCACTACGGTAACCGGTGACGGAATATTGCACCGTAATACGGACACATTGCTCGCGCAGCCTATATCGAGCCAAGCAAGAGCCAAATCATTGAGGTCTAAATGATTTACTGACCCGTTGGGACTTATGCACCCAGAGAAGTCGGGTTTTGGTTAGCCAAGTGAAGATTCGGTCGTCGCCGTTTCAGCCTGACGGCGTCGATCACTTTTAATTGTTGCCTGCCTATCCTCCCGACTCGGAAAAGGAACATCTGAGAGTCCCAAATTGTTACGGACTATCAACGGACTATTGAACGGATTGGACCAACGTCGACGCGCTGCATCCCTTCGGTTTACTTTCCCGACACGACCATTCAGAACGAGGTTACGAGTGGGAAGTCAGTGGAAGAGACTAACCAAACGGCGTATCCACTTCATGCCGATGGCCGTGATTCAATCAAATTCAATCCGAAAAACCTGTTGTACCGGCGGGCTCTGGTTAAGAACGTGAACTCATTGGCTGGTCGCCGTGCTTCGACCGAAGCGGAGTTTGCATACAGGGCATATCATTATTTTTATAGCTAGGTAACTTTAGCGAATCATCAAACCGTAGAGTACTTGGGGTCGATCGCAGGGTAAGCCTGTGCTTGCTCTACGTTCTACTACTATTCGTAAAACCCTGGAGGAAAGAGTACGTATGTGGTGTCACATAAGGAGACATCAAGATAAAAAAACAGAGAGGGCAAGGCAGAGAGGGGCAGTTATACACGACGAGGGAATCTCGAAGGGAGGATTATGGACAACGAAAAAAGAGAACGTTATGGACAGTTCAGGATATGCGAACATCTCGCGCCGCGGATGGGGTCGGAGGGTTGGGAT
This sequence comes from Mycena olivaceomarginata, assembly GCA_029378375.1. NCBI lineage: Eukaryota > Fungi > Basidiomycota > Agaricomycetes > Agaricales > Mycenaceae > Mycena > Mycena olivaceomarginata. The sequence goes on from JARKIC010002065.1 coordinate 26,404, forward strand.
GGCCGCGCGAGACGCATAATAATAGACATGAAAAAAGCATTTAACCTGCGCAGAAGAGCGCATTAGATGATTCTTAAGGAGCGAGAAGACAAAAGACAGACGTACACGAATCACAAGGTTAAGAACGAGAAGCGAGCGAATGGAAGAGAGCAGTCAAGCGTCATGACCCAGGCGGGGGCCATATATCGGTGACTGTCCTCCTCCTCTCCCGCTTCTGGCCCAGGGTCTGGTTCAGCGACGACAATCCAGCTGCCGCGCTGCGATCTGCTGCGTGACCCTGGCCAGTCGATTCCACCCCACCTTCCAACGACATCCGGGGCCGATCGTGCGTCGCGACCGAGCTGCGCTTCCGCGTATCCTTCTCCGTCTCAGAGCCGGACGGGCCCGCGGCCGCCGCGACGGCGACGGCAGCAGCATCAAGCTGGTTATTCGTGTTCGAGATCGTCCGCTGGCGCTCGCGCTCGTGCTGCATCTGCAGGCCCGCGAGCGCGACGGTCGACGGGCGCGAGAAGGTGACGGTATTGTTGCGGGTGCGAGCGGGGATGGACTTGTCAGAATCGGAGCGGGGCAGGGTGGGGAACGCCATGCGGGCGTCGCCGCGCTGCTCGTGGGGCGCGTTGGACACAGTGTGGGGTGTCAGGGCGGTGGTGGGGGTGGTCATCGATGGGAGGAGGCCGGGCGCGCGGACGGTGCCGCTGGTGAGCGTACGACGACGTTGCGAAGAAAAGCCGGTCGCGCCCGTAGTTTGGTTTCGGCGCAGAGTGGAGGACGATTCAGAGGGGAGAGTGGGAAGGGGTTTGGGGATAGATATGGGCGGGAGGGTGCGACTGCGGTCGAGAGTCGTTTGGTTTTGTTTCCGTGAGGCAGGCGTCGGGGAGGGTTCGTAGCCGCCGTGCCTGTCGGGTAGCACCGTCTCTTGCGAATCGGACGCGACAATCCCACCACTGGCGTGGAGCTCGCGCTGCTCCCGCGGCGTCAGCAGCCGGCGCGACGCCGGGGTAGGATTACGAGGTGCGCTCGGCGGTGCCGCCTCGTGCCGCATGTTCAGCACACTTGATGGCCGTCCGAGTGCACTCTCTCTTCCACCACCACCAGACGTCCGCCGATCGTCTTTCTCCACACTTCGGCGTGACTCTACGCTCCTCCGCCCGTCCCGTCCGGCATCAGGACTCGCGCTCCCTCTCCCCTCATCCGAGCCCCTTCCCTCTCCAAAATCGCGCACGACCCGCCCGACACCAAGTAAGAACCCCGTCACACCCCTCACAAGCTCGTCGCTCACCCGCAGCCCCTCCCTATACTCCCCGCCCACCCTCCGCCACACCTCCGCCAGCTCCGGCGCCGAACCACCATCCACGCCGCTCACCTCCGCGTCAATCTGCTCCTCCAGCGCGCGCGCCGTCCCCGCCCGCAGGATCGCGTTCAGCCGCTCCGCCGCGCCGACGAGCTTCTGCGCGTGCGTCGCCAAATCATGGCTCGTGCGTTCGCCAGCGCCGGCAACACGTGCGAGGTGCCCCTCGAACATCGCAAGGCTGTCGCCCATCAGCTTTGTGTGCTCCTGCTGCCCGCTGCCCCCGCTCCCGCCGCCGCCGCCGCTGCCATGCCGCCGCACGCTTCCAAACGGACTCGGACTCGGTGCGTACCGCTCCCTTTCCCTCTCCCGGTCACCCTCGTGCTCGCGCTCAACAGACAACCCACGATACCTCCCCATCGCGCTGCCCGCGCGCGCACCCGTCGCGGCGTCGAGCACATGCGCACTACTGCGATACGTCCTCAACGGCGGCGCCGTCCTCAGCGGCTCGTCCCCGTCCCCAACCCTCCGGTCATACGACGCATAATCCGCCATCGACGTCGCCGCCCTCCCATGCCCAAGCCCATGCCCGCCCTGCCGGCTCACACTCCTACTCCTCGTCCCATCCGCCCACTCCACCCGCGCCGGCGTCCGCTGTAGCTGTTCTTGATCCTGCGGCGAAAATACATCTCCACCCGCTCCCCGCTCCCGCCCAGCCAACCCCGCGGCCCGCAGCCCCTCACCAATGAGACTCCGTCCCGCGCCCAACGCGCTCTCCGCACTCCCCGCTCGCAGACTCTGCCTCCTCTCCCTGTCCCTCTCTCCCGGTGCCCCGTCCCCGTTAGTGCTGCCACCCCCATTCCCAAAGTCCTCGCTCAAAAACCGCGCCTGGTGCCTCCTCGCCAGGTCGCGTACCGTTGACGCGCGCCCCGGGCCCCCGATCGTCGACGTAGACGACGTCGAGTTCGAGTGCGCGTGCCCGCGCGAGTGGCCTGCAAGGGAGGACGCGGACGCGGAAGACGCGGTGGACCCCGCGAGCGAGTGCCGCTTGTTCGGCGAGGTCTGGTGCTGCGGGGGCGAGGTGGGCGGTTCGGCGGAGAACTACAAAGAATCATTAGCGCTCCTCGCCACGCCAAAAAGCAACGACTCACCCTCCCGTTCCCACTACTCGATCCGCCCACACTCCCCGCCCCCCACTCCCGCGGCAACGGCTGCCTCTTCTTCCCGCTCCCCCCCGTTGCTGTGGGACTCATGTTCATCCGCCTCGCCGTCCCCAGCCCCGAGGACGGGCTCCGGCGCGCAGACGCCACCGCCGCCAGCGCCGCGCGCGTCACGTCCTCGGGCGAGCTCGCTTCTCCCCCTCCCGTGCCATAATTGTCGTCGTAGCCCCCATCGTCGCCAAGATCCACCACCGCCCGACTGCTAAAGGACAAGTTCGACACCCGACTCCGCCGGGGCGACTTTGTACTGCTGCCCGATGCCGAGCCGGACGAGTGCGACAGCGCTTGCCCCTGCGCGCGCGACGAGCTGAGGGTGAGGTGCTTCTGCGGGCTCGCCGGCGCCGAGACGAGGCGCTGCCGTGTGTGCCCCGGCGGGGGGAGCGGCGTGGTGGGTCGATGCGGGGACCGATGGGCGGAGAGGTGGTCGGCATGGTCATCATCGCGCTCGGTCTCGGAGCCGGACTGGTGGTCTTGCGTGCGTGCGCGGCGCATCGAGGGGCGCGCGCCGGTCGAGGTGGAGGCCAAGTGGGAGTGGGAAGAGGTGGAGGTCGAGTTGGAGTTAGAGCGGAAGTCTGATGAGGTTGAATTGGAATTGGAATGGGAGGAGGTAGAGTTCAAGTTCGAGCGCGAGTCCGACGTCGAGGAAGATGAGGCCGGCGGAGGCGGGTGCGGGGACCGCGTCACCGACGCGCGGGCGGGCACTGCTTCCGCCTGATCCTGCTCCTCCACTCGGGGAGGGTGAGCCCAGGCGCGAGAACGAGGAGAGCTTGTCGAGGGCCTGCGGGTAGGGGTAGTGCGCACAAACAGAGCGCGGAGGTAAAAGCATCCAGGACGAGTGAAAAAGGTTATGTGAGCGTAAGGTGGGTTATCGCAATCCAATGCGAGCGAAATCCGGGCAATCGGGGAATCGGATGAGTGCCGGGGTGGAGTAAAAGTAAAAGCAAGATGAGGCAAAGTGACGAGGACAGAGGTTGAGGGGGGTCGTGTAGATGGGAAGAATGTTGGGCAGTCGGCCAAGTTATAGGAAGTGGGACATAGCAGGTGAAAGCATCGGATCGCCGCGAGAAGCAGACGATGATGAGCAGGTAGGTAGATACAGGTACCGCAGGACCAAGAGGCGGGGATGGAGTGTGGGCGTAGGTCCGGATCGCAGAGCAAGTGTCACAGAGGGTGGATATATGCGCCCAGAAAGTCGAAACAGTCGTCAGGGCCGGTGTTTGTCGTCGGTTTGCGCGCAGCGAACGTAGAGGCCACCCAAGTATGGATTTGGATAAATGAAAGAAAAAAGGCCAAACACAGTCAGAAACGATTCAAGGGCCAAAAGTAAAGGAAAGCGCACCATTTTGTTGCGCTGGGTGAGGCTCTTGACGCGCTGGAGCGCGAGGACGTTCTCGCTGGCGCTATGGCGGCGCTGCTGGTCGAGACGGGCGGTGTTGTCCTCGCCGTCACCATCGTCGTTATCGTTGTCATAGTCGTCCTGTTCGTCATCTGCAGCGGCCGCCGCAGAGGCAGAAGAGAACGCGGCGTGGAAGGTCTTGATGTTTGTGCCATTGAGCATGTTCAGGCGGCCACCGCGGACAGCGATGCTGGCGGGGTCGCCGGTGCTGCCGCTGCCCGTCGAGTTGGTCGCGGGGGGAGAAGGCAAGCCAGAGGTAGAGGTGCTGCTGCTAGACCCGGGGCTGGGAGGCTCTGGGAGATCGGGGATGTCTGGGGGCGAGGAGAGATAGCTGGAATAGGGCGAGTCGGCGCCGATGTAGACTTGAGAGGAAGGACGAAGTCTCTGCGTCAAAGGAGGCCGGCGAGTGGTCATCTAGACTCCAACAAGCCGCACAGAGCATAAAAGAAGAGGGCAAGAGCGAGCCAGACTACCACATAACGCCCAAAAGACAGACCGTAACAACGTGTGAAGCGAAGAGGTTCACTTTTCAATACAAATAAATATACCACTACTACCGCCCATCCCCAAATCGTGAGTCATAGCGATGGGGTATTAGTATTGACAAAAAGAATCTACGGTATTTCAAAACAATTGGATCCAATCCAAAGTTGATAGGGCAGATATTTGAATCAAGTATCGCCAGCACAAGTCGGAAGCAATTCAAAACCAAAATCTGCCCCTTTTTTCATCTTAGTAATTTTCAAATGAGTAGACTTGAAAGAAAGGAAATACCATTTCTCCAGGCGGTTGGCCGCGATTAAAGGAAGGAAGTCTCGGCAAGGACACCTGACGACTGAAACAAATACACAGGAGAGCTTATTGCGCACCAAGGATGAGAGTAGGGCACTCAATTCACCTGAAGCCCGAAGCTCTTCTGCCACGATTGGGAGTGATTAGCACTGACCACGCATGTGTTGGGCTTGCCCAAGGCACCCCCTGGCAAGCTGGTACCTCCAGAACACCAGCCTGGGAGATAATATCTGTCTCAAGCCACAGAGTCGAAAACTGTTCCATCGGAAAATCAGCTGTACTAGAGTTGAGTTGGGGGAAGGTGAAGTACAATGTGTTTGATGGGGGAGTAGCAGGCGCATGTGGGGATTTGATATATCAGATGTCCGCTGATTAGCGGACAGTGCTGATATATCAACACTCTTAAGTTAGAGGTGACTCAGGTGAGGCCTGATATATCAGCTCACTTTTATTCCCGCCCGCGCGCACGCTCCGCCCGATTTGGGCGCCCACCATTCCGCCTCAATTGATGGCGCTCCACAGCCACTCCAAACGGGGTGATCATTTCGTTCCCATCACCATTCGCACCTTGCTAGTCCTCCCTCCACCACACAGGCTCTTCTTCGACTCCGGCCCTCCTGCTTGCTCTGTAACTTTGTTAGTATGCTATTTTTTCTTTTAATGTGGTTTTCTGGCCTCTATTGGCTCCCGATACCGCAGCGTTGGCGCTGCGCTGGCACCCTTCCCCTGGACCGCATTGCAAATAAAATTGTCCCCTTGGCTCCGGCTCCCTTGAATCTCCGCTTCAAGCATCCTCTGTATTCTTCCTTGGCCCTCTGCGTCCTTCAGCCCTTAAATTTGCCTGGGGGCCCAGTAATTGGTCATTACCGCTCCCACACCTCTTGATTGTGTACCGGCCTCCACAGGCCTCCTTGGGGCCTGAATTCGTTGCATCAGGCTGCTATTCCGCTATTGCTTGCCTTACCCAGTATCTACGTGCCTCAGGCTGCCCGCACATCAGCTCCACACTTGCTTATTCCCCTGTGCGCATCCACACTGTGCACCCGATACCGCCTGTGCTTCACCTTTTGCATCCACGAGACCTGACTCCCCCTCCCAAGATACACTGCCACCGTCCGCACACTTGCTACCTGCCACCCATGCTCACTATCCACTGCCCACGTGCTCGTTACCCGGTTGCTCCTGCCCCCGCTGCCCACGGGCTCGCTATCCACTCCTCATGTGCTCGCTTCCACCACCCACACGCTCGCTATCTGCCACACGCTCGCTATCCGCCGCCCACGCACTTGTTACCCCACCACCCTGCCCCCACGTGCTCATTACCTGCTGCTCCCGCCCCCGCCCCTGCCCCCGCCGGTGCCCACAACAACCCGCTCCATACGCGCTCACTATCCGCCGCCCACGTGCTCATTACCCACCGCCCCTGCCCTCACCGGTGCCCACGATACCCACTCCATACGCGCTCGATGGCCGTTGCCCGTGTGCTCGATGGCCGCTGCTCGTGTGCTCATTACCCGCCACCTGTGCACTTTGCCCCTTGCGTGCCTGATGGCCACTGCCTGTGCGCTCGTTGCCTGTCGTCCCGTGCTCAATCCCTGTCCTGTGCGCGCTCGTTGGCCCGCTTGGTCTCCGCCCTATGCGCGCTTTGACCGTCTCTGCTCGTGTACTCGTTGCCTGCCGCCACCTTACGTGCACATACGTGATTTCCATTGTCCACACACTTGTAAAATGCTTTGAGTCTCGAGGAATAATGTACTATAATTTTATATGTCAAAAACGATCATATATTACCTTTAACATCCTTCGTGGCCTCAACAAGCCTTTGGAACTGAGAGGAACAGTTAAATAAGTGAAATTGGAGGATTTCGGGCATTTCGGCTCTTCGGAATTACGGCCCCCAACGGGCGCTTCACGAGCGTCTATGGCATGTGAACACAAAAGCCCTCAGTGAGTGCTTACCCTGGCCATGGATTTGTGGTCTAATAACATAAATGATATGTAGGATGCTGAAATCTTCAGGAAAGAAAGTGGTTGGAAGAGATTGAGGTAATTAAAGAAGTTGCATGAAATCGGTGGTGAAGCAGCCAACATCTTTGTGCAATCTCTACCCCATCCTATATGCGACTTTACATTTTTAATTTCGTTTTCAACCAGTGTAAGTTTTGACATTTTCTGAATCGGTGCGGTTCCTGGACCTCGTATATGCCCTCAGATGTCGAATATCTTGCGAAGTTAGTCGTTTTCAACGCTTTCTTGTGTGCGCGTGGTAATTTGGCCCTATATACAACATTTTTGGTGTCATTGTCATGTGGATTGATTAGAATCCCAATTGACTCACCTCTGCGGGTAAATATAATAGTTTGGAAGAATTCTGCCTCCTCAGAATTGCTCGCAAGTACGGTGTGATAAGGACCGCGGTGTCGGTATCGAAAGATATGTGATTCGAATTCGACTACGTTCGTCCTCTAGAGGGGAAGATATAGTCGAATGATAGAGCGGAAGGTCGGTGCGCGAATCGGCCTTGTATGACGATAGGTGTGTGTGTGTGTGTGTGTGAACGGGGGATCGTGGAGACCGTTTGTCTCCTGGGTGTGGACATGTGCGGAGGACCTGTTGTTAGTGAAAATGGTAAGGAAGGTGTGAATGCCTAAACCTGGCTCCCCGTACGAGAGTACTGGAACCCTAAATGTGTTGCCCTGCCTGCTTTCCTTCGTGCGCTCTTCCCCTTAGAACCAGCGCTGGAGATGCGATGTGTGTCGCACAGACGATGACACCGACATTGTTTGGTTGACGGCGAGACAGTTGGTCTCGTTGGCTATGGACGGCGATTTATATGTGATGGCTTCTCTCTGGGCCTGTTTTCTACAGAGCGAGGCTCGCGAGAACAGTGATCCTAATCGAGGAAGCCTGGGATGGTGACACCGGGTCCGGTGAGGGGGGGGGGGGGGGACCCTGCTGATGGAGGTGTGAGAGGTGAGACGCCGACGAACGAGCGAATGTAAGAGGTGTGGCCTGCCTCTGGTAGTGGGCAAGGAGGAGGGTGCACGAGAGGTATGAGGTCAGGGAAGGCTGGGAGTACCCCTTTAGATTGAGCTGAGAACGGTACAGAAAGTGGGGAAACACCCCGAAAGCTACTTCTGCAGGCCGGAAGGTACTGACTACTCCTACTAAATGCGCTCCCTTTTATACCCTCCTCGACAACTTCCCACGTTTCCAGAGGCGCCATTGTGGGTGTCGCAGGTGTTTCCAGGGGGCGGGGAATGTCATAAGGCGTTTCGGGGTGCATGTATGACAGGAGAGAACGGACACCCTCTGCTGAGGAGACCAATCGGCTCTGGGTGCGCGCGAGGCGCGGGTGAGGCCAAACGACCTCGGAATACGTCTGGAGCTCCAGGCACGGTTGGTAATTGCGTCAGTGGGTGCTCGGGTGCTCAGGAAAGGGGAGAGACGGATGGTCTCCCTCTCGGCTAGTCGATGCGTTCTGTGAAGTGTGGGAAGGGCTGTGTCGGGATATCCTCCGCCTCGTCCAATGGGTCGGCGTCAAGCACGCGGTAAGGTCCGTCCGGTGTGGGAGAGTGTCCAGGAACGGAAACGAGGGAAGGTACGCGTGTTGGCGGTGGCCCGAGTAGCGACTAAGGTCAGAACGCAGTCCGCGGGAGCGCCAGTTCGTTGGATGCATAAGGTCGTGTCGTAGGTCGTGGCGTACGGGTCGTATCCGTGTGACGATGGTGCAGGAGCCAGCCCAAATGGCAGGGGAGACGATGCGGATGTGGGGAGAGCGGTGGTCTCGTTCGGAAGCTGCTTCCGGTAACGTAGAATCCCATTTGGGAAGATCCGTCGCGTACGTCCTGCTTGTCCCGTAACTCGTGCAGATGGTTCGCAGGGGCCATGAGGCGACGAGCGATGCGTAGCACACTCGGAGTCCTCACAACGGGCGCAAATTACCAAAGGCCAACTTTCTGAGAACGTGCACATTAAGTGCCCATCAAGCGCCCGTTCGGACGCTTCGGCAGCGTTACCCGGTGTGGTAAGTGTTACATTCCTTGGCCTCCACCACGACTGCCTCCCGTCCAAGGCTCTTTCCCGGTCGCCTCGCCCTACGGCTCTCCCCCAATTTTCTTCCAAACCACTATGGGCATCCACAGTCCTCTTTTCAGGGATTTTTATCTCACCGATGTCCCGCTACACATCATTTCACCCACCACGCGATCTTTTGCCACCGTCTCCTTGTACTTTCCCTGGTATCGTCAAATATGGGTACTATCTCTTGGGAACCCTACAAAGCACTTCTCCATGACTTCTATGCACTCACTGGGCACCTTAGCTCTCGGAACATCATCATTTCCACACAAAGTCTTCTTGGGCATGAAATCCTACCAGGACTCGGGAGAGAGAGTATGAAAATAGGGTGGATTGTAGCCCCAGGTGTGTCCACAGTACTTAGAATGATCGTTCGAGGCTCACATTGTGTGATTGGTCCCCCATTCGCATGTTGCAAGCAATTCCCCTGCGCATCGGCTGCGCTGCGCACCACCTCGTACCTGTATGTAATGTATTCGGGTGGGTGGTTTTCATTACCATGGCGCACTGCCCCGCCCTGTGGTCGGTCGACACTGTGTCAGCCAGCGCACCCGCTCTTCCCCCATTGCGGTGCTGGTGGATGATGAACACGCGCGGCCGTAAACGTACCAGCAGTGGTGCAGGGCACCTGCGGTCGGCACTGTGCGCCCGCCTTGACGCCATTGCTGGTGGGTGCGCAGTGCGAGCGAGTGTCACCCCGAAGCGCTGCCAAATGCGGCGGCGCCGAGCGGCGCAAGGGAGCGACTGCTCTCCCGATTCGCATCTGCTGGGGTCCTTCCTTTCCGTGGCAGGACAAGGAGATGCGGCGCCAGCGCCAAAATGGCAGCGCTAACACTGCCCTGCATTCTCCAAAGTGGGATGCGACGACAGAGACCAGTGGCGTGGCGTGCAGGGCACGAGGGTGGGGATGGGTACTGGGCAGCGCTACAGTGTAGCCCTGTGCCTGGTGCAGCGCCGGATTGGTGGGGCGAATGGCACTGGCGCTGGTGTGGTGTAGGGGCGCAGCGAGCAGGCGAGCTGACTGCGGCGTGATGGCAAAGGGGAGATTGGCACGGCTCGCAAAGTGCACGCACACTGGAACTGCAGTGGGCAGTACAGGATGTGCTGCCAGCAGAGCCGGGGGAGCGGCGGTGTGCACGATTGGAGCATTGTTGAGGCGCTGCCCGGTGCGGCGCCATGCGAGGAGATGTATGCGCTTCACGGGGGCCGGACAGAGCGTGGACGAGCACATCTCTCGATGTGCGGCGCCTAGTCGACACATACAGACGACACATTACGGCATGCCACGTGCTGCACAATTGCTTCACCGAAAACAGTGCTTTGTCCCCCCCCCGTTGTGACCATTTTGCTTATTTATACTCTCTTATGTACTGTCTATATCTCATCCATCTATCATATTTTTTTCACAATTTTGGCGTGATTTTCGATTTAATTTCGTCGTCGTCGTCGGCAACGACGTCGAGGCCATTTGATCGCATTTGATCGCAACATCGAGAAGATCTTTGTTGATGCCATTTAAATGCGGATATTCCTTGCCGTCGTGGAGCACAGCGACAGCAGTACAAATGAATTTCATTGAGGCCCAAAAGCTCAGCGTCCATGATATTCTACTATATATTATAATCCCCCAGACACAGAAGGTTCCAAACAGAAACTCTGACATCATACCTTGGGCAGACTCGGACACGGAACGAGCTGTATCCCCAGCTTGATACCGGCATGCTCCAAACATGACCACCTTCAAGCTCAACCAACCAGATGTAGCTCATGCCAAGCTCATGCATGCTACAAGTATCCCTGTGTCCGAGCTCTCTCACTTACAGGTAGATCACTTCAACAAAATGTCAAGCAACTTTCACATAAATTGTAGGACATCAAGTTGAACTTGGGGGCAACGATCTGGGTCACCAACCACTATGTACTTTTTGCTTATACTATGAAATGGACTCCGTGAAAGAGTAATAATAAATGTGAACAGATGGGAGGAATTATTATTAACGAGGCACGGAAGCAAGATGAGACCCAACATGACAAGACAATCTGTCAAACAACATGAGCCATTTACGGGAACGTGAATGTGCCTGAGCCACAAACAAGATACGAGGTACGTATTGTTGAAGTGTCTGTCGCCCAAGGGGCGATCAGTCAACTGCCATCACAGATGGACCCTCTGCAGGATGTTCGTGTTTGTCACTGCCTTGATCTCACTTACTTACAGGGTCCCGTACTCATGTAGATATGGGCCACTTAATGTCTTTATTACCTCCTCAGACCACCTAAACACCTAAATTAACATTCTCCCGTACTTGTGTTGTTGTAGATACGATCCCGCGTCCATTGATTACTGTACTATTTTATTCAATTCGAAAATGCACGTGACTTTTTATTTTTCCGACAAATCTCCAAAATCCGCTAAAATCAAGAAAAAAATTATTGTGAGGGTTTTCAGAAATCAGCTGTGACACGTGACATTCAAATTGAATGAAATAGTACAGTATGTGTTCTGGTCGCGCACACGCCTACACGTGACCCTGTAAGCGAGATCAATGGTAGTGACAAACACGAACATCCTGCAAGGGGTCCATCTGTGATGGCAGTTGACAGCTAGCCCCTTGCTGTCACCCAGAGACTGCTGACAAGACGATATGGTGACCAGTCGGACGAGACAAGGCCCACCGAGACTGAACCCCACAGAATAAAGCTTTGTGGTGGTGAATCAAGACAAGAACTGACACGACAACCAAGACACAGCTGGAAGGTTCACAGGACAAGAAACTGCCATACTAGACCCGGGGCAGTGAGACAACGTGTTGACGAGACGAGACAATATACTGCACCCGCAAAGCGAAACGAGAGCCACGACAACAAAAGGAGCTGCTGACGAGACACAGCTGCGAGGTTGGTGAGAGTCTGAGACAAGATGAGGGGGCAGTGGTGAGGGGGGCAGTGGGTCTAAATGACTTCTTTTCGTAAATACAGCTTTGCAGAAAGAACATTCGTGCTAGCACAATGACCCGTGAATTTTATTCACGGGTAACACCTAGTATCATATATCAAGATGCCCTCTAACCTAGCAGATTTGATATATCATGGCTCTCCAATGATTAGAGGTTGGTGATATATCATCCCCCCATACTAAGGTGGGAGTAGCGAGTGGCTGTCGAAAGAGGGTCTATGCCTTCCGTCGTCTGGTGAACAAATGAAATTTGTGGCCTAAAGCGGGATCTGCCGGAACCAGCGAAGCGGCAGGGACTGCGCAACCTCGGATGGCCGCAGAGGCAGACCACTATAACAAGAGGACTAACTAAAACTATGAAAGAAAACAACAGGGGATGGTGGGAGGGGGAAAAGAAAAGAAAGCAGCTGCAGAAACTGCAAGCATGCTATGAGATGTAGGTAGAAGGAAAGAGAGACAAAGAAATGTTCGCGTTTGACGCGACATGTCAATCAAGGAACGTGGGAAATTTCCTCCTCTTGCATAGACCCCGGCTGATGTTCTCAACCGCTTCTTCTATGCCTTCCGTCGTCTGGTGAACAAATGAAATTTGTGGCCTAAAGCGGGATCTGCCGGAACCAGCGAAGCGGCAGGGACTGCGCAACCTCGGATGGCCGCAGAGGCAGACCAACATGAAACAGCCTCAGAAGTGCGGAGAACTGAGAGAGGCGAACCGAGGAAGCAGCCAACAAAAAGACGATGGTGATCACAGAGCAACAGATGGGCGGGGAAGAGAAGGAGGTGAGGATGGATCAGCAATGGTGATTGTTTTTCCGCTCGAAGTGCAAGACAAATGTGGTGCAATGTTGAACATGCGGGAAAACTGGAAGCGGGAGGCGGCATCTGCCACCCCGTTCTCATTCGTCGGAATCCAGTGGGATGCAAAGGTGAAATCGAGGCAGCAGGCAAGGCCAAGGAAATGCTAAACAAGCTCCATGGTTGGAGCTGACCGAATGGAGAGATTGCGAATGGCAGCATCGACATCCTGGTTGTCAACATGGAAAATGATGTGTTTGCCAGAGAATTCTGAACCCCAGCAAAGGACTGCATGTAAGACAGCAAAAAATTCCTTGAACTGAATATCCCCGTGGATGTAACACTTAGGAATACGGACAGAGAGCCAGCTTGAGCCGTAAATACCCCCAGCACCCTTAGTGCCGCTGGCATCTGTGTAGATGTGAATGGTCTCGCGGTGGGGGGCAATGAGATGAACACCGTTCCAGGAGGGTGAGAATGTGGACCACCATCTCAAGTCGCGTCGAACGGTGCGAGAGATACAGCGGCGGGAGAAGGGGGTTTTGAAAGTGGATGAAAAATTGAACATTGCCTGCAGAAAAGCGCGAGAGTGGGGGATGACCTGGGAGCAGAATTGCAGATACCCCATAAGCTCAGACAGCTCATGCAGTGTGCAATGGGTCTTCTCAGACCATGCAGAAAGCAAAGACTGGAGATAAGTGAGCTTGTCCATAGGAAGACGAGCCTCCATGGAAGTGGAGTCCAGAATAATCCCCAGGAACTCGAGACAAGTTGTTGGCCCCTCAACCTTCGATTCCTGGAAATTGAGGCCGAGAGCGTGGGCTAGATCTCGTGCCCAGGTGAGCGCTGAATGGACAATCTCTGGAGGTGTTTCGGGACGGAAGATCTTCAGAAAGTCATCAAGATAATGCCGAATTCTAGCAGGAATGTGGTGTGAGAGGATCCAATGGAGTGCCTCGGAAAAAAGGTTAAAGATATATGGTGCAGAGCGTAGGCCAAACATCAGGAAGAGCTCGTAGTAGAAGCTCCCCTTCCATTGGTATCCAAGCAATGGCCAGTCCGCAGGACAGATTGGAATGTGATGAAAAGCCTGCTCTAGGTCAAGTTTGATCATGAGAGAACCTGGACCAGAGGCTGCAAGATCTTCTGCAGCTCGATGGAACATGTCATATGAAATGGCTGCTTCAGAATCGGGGATGCCATCGTTCACAGAGTGTTTGCGGGGCCAGGACAAGTGATGAATTTGGCGGAGTTTCCCAGAGTGCTTGTGTACAGCGACTCCAAGAGGGGATGAGCGGAAATGAGGGTTAGGTGGGTGGGGAAAGGGGCCACAGATCCGACCCTTTGAAAGTTGAGTGGATATGGACTGGTCAATGGTGTCCGGAAACTGGAATGACGAAGGTAAGTTGCAACTTGTTTGGGAAATCAACCTGTTCCCAGTGAAACCAATGTTGGCACCGTGGTCAATGATGTGGAGGAGTGTTTCCACAAATCCACGCTCCGGATAATCGCGGAGGTAGAAATCCCAGGCATCGTGATTGAGCGAAGATGCTACACGCGGGAGCGAATCTGCATTCAGAGGGACAGAATTTACCCGGGGATCTGAATTTGGGCGTGGAGGAGGGTAGAACCGGGGTGGGAATAGATGGTCATCGGACAAAGAAAATTGTGCACAAGATGTAAATGCTGGGGCATCGGCACGGAGGGTGATTGGCTTGGAGCTGCATTTGAAAGATACGGGAACAAAGGCCGCAGTGTCAGCCGATAGCACAAAGGGCTGGGGCAAAGCTGTCGGAGGGGGTGCTGTAGACTCGACGAAGAGGAGCAATGGCTCAGCAGGGCTTGATAAAACAGGAGCAGACTGTAATGGTCCAGTGGGTGGCAGCAAATCAGCCGGGGTGGATAGAGGTGCAATGGACTCCACGCGGAGGAGCAGCAGAAAGCCAAGCTCAGCACTCGACGGACGCAAAGAGTGTTGTCATTTGGAGGGAGTAAAATGTTTAGAGCGGACACGGTGCCTGTATGAAGTGCGGATAAAAACCTCCGGATATTGCCGCAGTGGGGGCCTGGGGATGAATAATTTCGAGTGTTGACGTGTTCCAGGGGAGCTCCGCACAAAAGGAGACGATGCCAGAGACCAAGAAGAGCTGTGGGACCAAATAGGGTGAGGCATTTTCCAACAGCAGTTGAGTGGCTCAAAGAGTGGCACACCGGTCTCAATTCCTGTTGAACAAAGGAAAAGAAAAGAAAGCAGCTGCAGAAACTGCAAGCATGCTATGAGATGTAGGTAGAAGGAAAGAGAGACGAGCTAGATACCTGCAAGCATGCTATGAGATGTAGGTAGAAGGAAAGAGAGACAAAGAAATGTTCGTGTTTGACGTGACATGTCAATCAAGGAACGTGGGAAATTTCCTCCTCTTGCATAGACCCCAGCACCTAAGGGAGGTCCGCCCAAATTACGTAAAAGGCCTCTTAGGGTATTTATGTTGTATGAACGTAAATCCCCTAAGAGGCCTACCTCCACCCGATGGAAGTAGTACGTCATATGTGTCATGTCCCCATTTGGGAAACATGCACACCTGGCGGATACCATCGCCCCGCCCTGCCCTGCCCTGCCCTGCCCTGCCCTGCCCTCGGATGGCCGTGCCCGCCGCCGGATCCTGCGCCAGTACATACCTCTTGTACCACCATACCCTGCCTGATATTGGCTTTTCTCTAGGTTTGATTTGGCGCGAAATTTAACTCGTGGCACAACAGATCGGACATGTCGGCTCGTCCGCTGTATGGCTGGTTATTGGTCAAATTTCCATACTTGGATACTGCAGTTTGGACATTTACCTTCAATATCATACCTCCCACCCCCTTCTAGGTCCAATTTGGCCGAATGCTGACAAGCAGAGCATGGTGGTGGATACATCCGCCAGCTGATTGCGCACCTCGGCCTTCATTGAATCTTCTGGCTTTGGTGCAGGGGTTTGAGCTTTTGCTTTTTTTGTGTAATTTTTTCTTTGATTCCTGGGCCCCGTCCTGCTGACTTCGACTTGGAAAATGCAACAGCGGATACATCTGCCTGCAAATTGTATGCTTCCACACTAGTGTTGCCGCGACTTGACTTGAAAGACCTCTAAGTCGACTTGGCGAGGTCGACTTGAGCCAAGTCAAGTCAAGTCACAAGTCAACTTGATTCAACTTGCGAAGTCAACACAAGTCAACTTGAAGTCACTCAAGTAGACTTGAGTTGAGTAGTAAAAGTGAAAATCATAGCAATACTTTTCCCTTCTATAGAATGAACTGGATCTTAGCCTTTGAGCTTAGTTTGAAAGCTTGGTAACTGTCAGTATGGTAGTGGATCTACTAGTGATCAACACAGCAGAGTGTGCAGATTTTACCGGTCCAGAACAACCCTGCTTCGCTTTCTCATCTATGCCAGCAGTCTACCACAACCGCATCTATCCTCTATAATGCACCACCCCCCCTAACCAAATACCGGGGCCTGGAATGACAATGGATTGCACAAGGGACAACTGTGGCATCAACTGGTGAGCAACAGGGTGGTTTAAGATTAAACCACCACATTGCCAATGTTGTAGGTGGTTTAGACCACCCCACAGGTTTAAAAGTGAGAAATGGTTTCAAACTGTGTGGACTAGGTTTAACAGTGGTTTGAGCTGGCTCAAACTAAGCCACAGTTTAAACTATCAGGTTTAAACCGGTTTAAGCCAAACAAAAGTGTGTTCAATGAGAAAAATCACCTACAGAAGAAAATAGCTGGCAGTTAAGGGTATTAGCCATTTCGGTCATTGGGCAAACTGAAGCAGACACAATTGCAAAGCCAGTGCTTTTCAGCCACTGGCCACCAGAACTGCCCAAAAATTAAGCAAGTGACTAGCCTAAATGGTAAAGAAGCCATAGAAATTACTTTCAGAAAAAATGGCTGATAGTTCTGAGCTAGGTACCAGCCATGAGGCAAACTTAAACAAACACAATTGTAAAGCCAGTGCCTTTCAGCCACCAGCCACCAGAACTGCCCAAAAATCAAGCAAGTGACTAGCCTAAATGGTAAAGAAGCCATAGAAATTACTTTCAGAAAAAATGGCTGATAGTTCTGAGCTGGGTACCAGCCATTTCAGACATGAGGCAAACTTAAACAAACACAATTGTAAAGCCAGTGCCTTTCAGCCACCGGCTACTAGAACTGCCCAAAAGTCAAGCAAGTGACTAGCCTAAATGGTAAAGAAGCCATAGAAATTACTTCCAGGAAAAATGGCTCGCAGTTCTGAGCTGTGTACCAGCCATTTCGGACATGAGCAAACTTAAACAAACACAATCATAAAGCCAGTGCTTTTCAGCCACCAGCCACCAGAACTGCCCAAAAATTAAGCAAGTGACCAGCCTAAATGGTAAAGAAGCCATAGAAATGCAACAATTTCTCTTAAGATATGTAAACCACCAAACATCATGGAAATTGTGGCTATTTATTGACTACATATCAAAGTCAATGAGATTGGGCAGCTCATTGGAGTCAACATCAGAATGCAAATCCCATCTGTCACAGGTGAAACTCACAGGCTCAAGAAAGCGACCAAAATGACTTCTGAGAGATGGTGTTGTTGCAAAATTTACAGCCTCGCGTGCTGCAATATACATGGCGAGTTAGAAGCTCAAGCAGTTCCTACTCAAGTGCTTTAGCTGGACGGTTAAATTGATATCAAAATTCAGTACTTACATCCAAACCCATGATAGCAGAATTATCAACAAACAGGACCTTGAGACTGGAGCCTTGGATGATGAAAATATTGTCAAGAAGGCTGAAATTGACAGCTGAACTGATGTCGATCAGTTGATGAAAGGGATAATTTATGTACACCCAAGAACCCATTTGGCAGAGCCAGTGATGCAAGGGTTTCATTTGCAGGACACCACTCAGGAACCTGGTGGAATTCTCCCCACAACCACATATGAGCTGCTGCACACAGTGATGAAAGGGAATGCCAACATACCACATTCTCAAAGAGAATTGATGTGAGAAGATTGTGGAGCACCCTGGTGGAATTCTCCTTGTAAAAATGGGCATGAGCAGTACTATACAGACCAGCAAAACAGCATCACAACATACCACATTATCTGAGATTGCTGATACCACAGGGAATACTGCTGCCTCGGATGTCATCTGTGCGCAGTCTTCAGAACCCCAGACAGCTTTCCTAGGAATTTATATTCAATCTTGGAAGATGGGAAGGGTTCAGTGATTATCGATTTCATTTTGGTCCCCTGATTTCATTTCAGCATACATTCTGACCGAGAACCAATGTTCAGCCATTGTCGGAATAATATTGCTTTCCAGATCGTGCTTTTAATGCACATTCAACCAATCCAAGAGCTTCATCAGACCTTGACAGTTCATATCAAGGTCTCAAGAAGCAAGCAGCCTCAGATTCCATAGAAATCTATGCTTGCTGATCACGACTTGCAAGCTGAGAATATCAACAAGTTCATTCAACCCAGCCTTGCAATTGCAGACAAGTATTATGATAAAATGGGGGACACCGATGTGTACATCATTGCAATGTGTGAGTCCACTTCATCGTTTTATTTAGCATAGCCATGTGCTTACTTGAGTTTAAATTCCTCCAGTCATCAACCCGTCAATTCATTTTGAATGGATTCACATGAACTGGACAGTCCAAGAGCAGGACAATGCAAAAAAACTAATTATGGAAAAGGTCTGTCAATTCCTTGAGAACTCTGCACCTTATTAAATTTTTCTCAAGCTTGGATCTTATGAGATCAATAGCGACACCTAGGGTCCTCATTCCGACTCTCCCGGTGTCAGTGGATCTGGCTCTGATTCTCACCCCCCATCCTGATCACATTCCCGATCCTGCTCAACTGTGCCAGTGGCTCTCGCTGGAATAGCACAGGCAGCAAAGTGTTATTGTAATGTTGGCCGGTTGATCAATTTCACTGCCATGACTGGTGATTCAACCTCAGGAAGCCAGTCTCTTGAGAACGAGGTGAACCACTATATGAGCAGTGATCGACCCCCAAGGAAGTCAACAGACATGATCGGATATTGGATGGTCTGCAGTCTAAATTTTCAGCCATCTCAGACAAGTAACTCACACTCATTTTTTTAGAATCATGGAAGGATGACATGGCCCAGGATATTCCGTCTCTTTGCTGATTATGCTCCTATCCGAGCCACTTCTGTGCCTTTGGAGAGAGTGTTTTTCTTGTCAGCTGAGACTGATACTAAACACCGCAACTGCACCAATGCTGTGCTGATGGAAGCCCTTCAGATGCTCAAGTTCAACTACAAGAAAGCCAGGCTCAACTTCATATCTGAATGGCAGTCACCTGCAGTTCCAGATGATGAGGAACACTGGATTTGCATATTGGCATCTGCTGCTGATGAACGGTTAGATGCTATTTGGCAGGAGATCGCAGATAGTTCCGAGTTGGCAGCCACTGGATACACCGAAATGCCAGAGGAAGATATTGATTGATAGTATTATATGCAGCTTTGATAATTTGAATGCTGTTTATTGACTTGGGGATCTATGTACATTATGCTACTGACTGGTTTCCAATATATATTTAAAAACAATTGACTTGGCTGACTTGAGTCGACTTGAGTGACTTCAAGTGACTTGACTGCGACCAAGTCAAGTCAAGTCAAGTCAAAACAGATATTAAGTTGACTTAAGAAGTTGCAACTCGACTTTATGAGTTGCAGCAACACTATTCCACACTGCTTCAATTTATTTACTTGAGTACTGCAGTTGAACCGACCATTTCACATCCAGCAATCTCATTCCTTCTGGACTTAATTTAACAAGGTTTCGACTTTTGAAAGATAATGACGGACACATCCGCCACTCGCTTGGATTACTAGCGGTGGTTTGAATTCTCATCCATTCGGAATTTGTGTCCCCTCCAGTTCCGTCGCCTACATAATATTCCCCTTGTATGTGTGGTTTTTTCTTCCATGCAATTATGTACTCTTATACTCCCATGTGCATACTGTAATTTAATCCTGACTTGCTTTGGCATGATTGAAATTTGAAAGTGGTTCTTTTCAACCATACCACAGAGGTACAGTGGTACAGAATTTCGGACCTTGTGTTGCCTTTCAGCGGCGGATTCAACCATCTTTTATTCACATCCTTGGAAGATTGGCTGGTTATCAAGTGAGTATGGTTGACTATTTTCGTTGGACCAATCCATTCATCTGCTGGATACATGGCTAGTGCATGCTCCCAGCCAATTTCAAAGAATGTGTTCGCTGTTGATGTTCATCAAAAGGAGGCGGATACATCCGCCTGCTGCAGCGGATGTCCACCAGGCAGTCCTAACCCCTTGAACTCTTGGCAGTTTTTCTCCCTGGAACAATTTCACCACTCTTAGGGACATTGCTTTACTTGACATGCACTCATCAAATGGGCAGATGCATCTGCTCTTGGCACAGCCACATACTGTTCCTTCAATGTGCGACCTATTTGAACACTTCTAAATGGTTCATAATTGCCTCCAGCACCGTTTTACACTCCCAACTCAATTGCTCTACCTGACATGCACTTGTTGAATAGGCAGATGCGTCTGACCTTGATGGGCAGATGTATCTGCTCTCAGCTCAACAACAGGCACCAGACCCCTAACTCTTTCGAAGCATGACCTATTTGAACTTTTATAATCTAGACCATTAATAATTGCCTCCAGCACCATTTTACACTCCCAACTCAATTGCTTTACTTGACATGCACTGGTCAAATGGGCAGATGCATCTGGCTTTAACAGGTGGATGCAAGTCATTAGTAGGAGGTTATTAGTAGGAGGGGTAACAGCCCAAAATTGAAGGCAGTTACCAAAATCCATGGTATGCAGCTGAGAATGTATGATCGGTGTCTGATCTGCTTGGCGGATACATCTGCCGGCCCTGTGAATGCATCTGTGAGCAGTGTTTACTGAACCACTCGGGAGCGGAATATGGCACAAGCTGCATGGGTGATACATAGTATCGGTTTCCCTCTGAACTAGCATGACAAACATGTTATTTAGCTGCACATTGGGGCTAGGTTTGAATTTCGATGTTCTCTCTTGATTCTGAGTCTCGAAAATATGGGTCCAAGCTTTGAAAACCCCGGTCAATGGATAGCTCAATACAAACTAAAGGGTTCAGAGAACATAGATGAAGAAACCCAGGGTTAAATTTTCATTCACAAGTATTGAACATGTATGTTCAGTAATTTGGCCCAGTTTCAACTGTTGAACTTGACGACCTTTCAGTTTACAAAAGAGAAAAAATCAGAATTAAATTAGACTCAATCCGGAATGTGTTCAAAATGATATTCCATACCAAAAAGCCCTGAGACTACAAGATATAAGGCCAGTAGAAAAAGAATGCATTAGATAGATTTTTATTCAGCTGCTGATTGGTTGATCAATGAGGTAAACTGCCAACGGCATGACATCAATGGTCTGGCGGACATATCTGACACTCACAGTGGATGTCTGATACATCTGCCATGCAACGGACATCCGCTATCAAAGCCGCCAGGTTCACAATATATCTGAGCTGACTGTGTGAAAGGGAAACCACAGCCAGATACATCTGCCCACACAACAGATGTGCCTGACTGTGACGAGGGGGTGGGAGACAACGAAATGTACCATTCACACTATAGCTGTTGAATTTTGATGATTGAGGCAAATTCTGCGCCGTTAATATCCTCCTCGCTTGTTGACAGGCATTTGGGACATATTAGACATATGGATGAGCTCAACCAACATATTCAACTATACTTACTTGAGAACGAGAACGAGACAAATTTTTGGAGATGCAAATTCTGTGGAGTGATCGAAAATAACTTATTCTAATCAAGTGAAATTCTGCTGAAATACCTCGAGATTGAACAACGCACAAGAGTGATATGAAAGAGCAGCTAGACTGATTGAGAAATCACACACCGAGGAGAGGGCATAATGTTACCACGGAGCTGGAGCTGAATCCAAGCTAAACAAATGAAAACTAACCACTACAGTTCCGGGGGACAAAAGTCGCACAGCTGCCGGTCCATCAAGCGAACAACGGATGTATCCGTCGCTATCTTCCAGGAATCGAAAATTGGCCAAATGGAATCTTGATGTAAAATGCGAAGAGCCCGGTTGAACTATAGTACCGAAGCTGTGAAATCAAGGCAAGGTGAGCCGTACAAACAATTGGCGGATTATGGGCGGATGTGTCCGACGGTGCATTGTAGAAGTAAAAATCAGGGAGATTGGGTCTAGAAGCGAATAATAGCAAAGTTAGAAGAAAGTGAAATATTAGTTCGATGAAAGGGTGAGGAGGTGGGGAATGCAGACATTTAATTTCCAGCAACTATCAGATGCAAGCATTTGGCGAATATAAACATCGCTGCATTCCACGCCGGAATCAGGTTAGAACTGGGCCTGTATGAAAGGAAGATGTTAGATGAAAGATAATCATTCAAACAATAGCACCAGTGCCGGGAAATTCAACCAATATCTGCAGAATCATGCCAGATGAGGGATGTATTTGTCGCTGCATTCCACAAGCCGGAATCAGGTTAATAGGAATGGGCCTACAGGAAAGGAGGATGTTAAATGAGAGATAATCATTCAAACCGCAGCAACAGCGCCGGGAATTTTAACCATATCTGCCAAATGATGAGCGACGGATGTATCCGTCACCACATTCCACAAGCCAGAATCAGATAAGAAATGGGGCTAGGTGGAAGCAAGATGTTATATGAAAAGACAACGATTCAACCCATCTGCCAGAGCAAGAAAATTTAAACCAATATCCAGATGCACAAGCAACTGGCAGATGTATCCGATGTGTTGTTCCCCAGCAGCGGGCACGGCCATCCGAGGGCAGGGCAGGGCGGGGCGGGGCAGGGCGGGGCGATGGTAAGTATCCGCCAGGTGCACATGTTTCCCAAATGGGGACATGACACATATGACGTACTACTTCCGTCGGGCGGAGGTAGGCCTCTTAGGGGATTTACGTTCATACAACATAAATAAGTACCCTAAGAGGCCTTTTACGTAATTTGGGCGGACCTCCCTTAGGTGGACCCCGGCTGATGTTCTCAACCGCTTCTTCGGTGTTCTCCGCACTGAGTATGCTCGGATGCCAAGGAGCAACAGGTTTAGGAATCAATCATTTCCGAATCTATTTGTGCTTAGATTGAGTTGAGAGATAATTATTCCAGAGGGATCCAGAGAAGCGTACATGAGGAGTGAGTTTCAAAGCTTGGATGGTTTGAAGGGCCGACGCTGTCCATGGCCAATGAATGTGTTATCAAAAGGTATCATCGCAAGCCGGGAAAAATTCAAAGGACAAGGATTGTGCTGACGACTCACACATATCACCCATCAGTGGCTGAGTATGTCGATGGGTACAGAAGGCTGGATGAGAACTTGATAAGCAGATTGGTGGAAGCAAGGCGGAAGTCTCTGAGCAATGCAGCTGGACATGTCAAATATTGAATGGCCCTGGGTCAAAGAAAAGTCGCCAAGTGAGAGGGACAGCATGAGAATCGCCCTCGGCGAAGGGTGCGAAAGCTAAGCAGCTGCTGCAACACCACCCAAATGCCACCCCATCCCGATAACGCCTCTGATAGATCAGCATATTTTCTAAATGTGTAAATGAGAGATTGCGGACTTTTGAAAACGCTTGAAGGTCGTGGCGGACAAGAGTGATTGATATATGGGTTGAGATGCGAGGATCGATCCCAGCAATCGAATCGTTTATACAGAGCTGTGGCACCTCCCGCAAGATACGGAGAGATACGGCTTGGATACGGCTCTGAAGAGAGTAAAGCTGCCCATCTTCACAATACGACCGATGGAGCGAGCATCAACGGACTGGATATGACATGAATTCATCGACCAATTCCTGGGGCAGGGCTTCCCAGATTTCTCCCAGAGTCTTCATCGACATGGGACGACAAGAACTTTGCGCCAAATAAGTTCGCGTGTGTCTCACGCCGTAGGATTTGGAATGCGATGAAGGTATTGATATGCTGAATGAATTGTTCATGGAGATCCATGAAACGCACCCTCAACTAATCACTCTTGTGGGTTCTTGAACCATGTCTTGTTCCATTGCATAATCAGTCATGGTCGAAATTGACAAACACCAGTTCGGATCGAACGCGGGATTGCGAGCCCGCCCGCACTCCGCCCGTCGTTGCCGGAACCACGCAACTTTCGGTTCCATTCCCGGTGACACCCACTGCTCCGACGGATAATCGGACTACTAATTCCCCGATCTCCTTCGCGACTCATACTGGTCGGCATTGCAGACCCCGCTGTCAGCTAGAGGCTATAATTATCACAAATATAGGTCCCTAGCTATTATAAAAGGATCGCGAGCCTACTCATAAATCCATTATCCTGCCAAAACCAAAACCTCCTCTTGAATCCCTCAGACTTTCAACCAATACCATGTCTTCCCGCATCGTCTCAGTGTTCGGCGGCACGGGCACCCAAGGTCCTCCATTCCCTTCGCTCCAATATCATCCCCATGTCTCACGTTGAAAAATTCAGGCAACGCCGTCATCCAGGCTCTTCTCAAAGACGGAACCTTCACTCCCAGAGCGATCGTCCGCAACCCAGACTCCGACGCCGCGCTCAATTTGAAGGCGCAGGGCGTCGATGTTGTCAAGGGCGATGGCTTGGACAAGGAATCGCTCGTGAGCGCTCTGCGCGGCAGTGAAGCGGTTTTTGGCGTACGTGCCAAACCGAGTTTTGTCTTCCCAGCGAAGATTAACACGTCCATGTAGCTCACGACTACCATTTGGCCTCTCAAGGCAGAGGGCGACGGTCCAAACGAGTTAGTCTGGGGAAAGAACATTGTCGATGCCGCGAAAGAAGTTGGTGTCAAATTCTTCATTTGGAGGTGCGCCGAAATCAAATTCAACGAACGTCGGTCTGACGCGGCACCCACTCAGCTCCTTGCCTAGCATAAATAAAATATCGGGTGGAAAATATTCAAATGCCATCCACTATGAACGTAGGTCCCCGTGCGACACTTGGTCAATTAGAATTATCCAAATCTTGACCTCCGCACAGAAAAGGCTGCCGTCGAGGAATACCTCAGGGCTTCTGGTATGAAAAACGCTTCCATCCATCTCGGAGCCTTCCTCGAAAACTTTTGGAAGTTCGTCAGCCCCACAATTTATTTTCCAAGCAGCAATTCAACCTCCGATTTCCTATGTAGATTGAACATCTTGAAGAAGACCGACAAAGGCTTCGATATTGCCATTCCCCACTTCAGAGCCACGGACTGTCAGGCCTTCACATGGACCAAGCAGGCAGTGCCTGCCACCATACTCGCACTGCTTAGAAACTACACGGACCCATCCAAGAATATCTCAGGCAATACCTACCCCATCGTCAATGCCAACATTTCATACTCTGAGCTCGCCGCACTCACGGAGAAAGGTGCGCCGTATGCGGCTCTCAGAATTAAGACTTTATACGCTCATGCGATTCGCAGCCCTCGGTGTCGAAGTCACTTTTACAACCGCACCAGCCACCGGAATACCGTTGATAGACGAGATGGTGAGCGTTTTGACTGTTCAATATCGCCCAACACAAAGAGAACTCTAAGATGTGTGTATGTTGGAATTTAGTTCAAGTCCCACGCGGACTACAGTGGTCTCTTTACCGGGACGCCAGTGCCGAACCCAGACCTTGTTGCTCTGGGTGTTAAATTCGGCTCAATCCAAGAGTTCCTTGAAATTGAGGCGAAGCCGCGGTTTGACTAGCTGGTGAAATGAAATTTGTAGTGCTGTTGTAACAGTACACCACAGGGTCCATTCAATCAACTGATCTGTTCTTTGTTTCGGATTTCCCACGGTTGAAGAAGTGAAATTGATTCGTTCGCCAGACCGTAGTCGTAAGTCACAACCCGCGGTGCCGTCAACTCAGCAGAGACATTTTGCCTCGAGTAATCCTCGTGCCCAAGACATTTTCAAAAGCACCGAACCTCTTTTGCAAACGCAGCCTTGTCATTCGATCGGGTATTAAAGCGGTCTGATTTGGAGAATTGGCAGCGGAAATATCCTTGATCAGCACCAGGGAAGTTATCTGTTGGTTGAACAAGTTTGTGGTGGCGCCAGCTGCTTTTTCCACCGTCTTCCGCCTTACTGATGTTTCCATACATAATGGCGACATCTCTACTTCTCTTGTGGGTCGCTTTAGTGCGCGTCAGCCTCCGTACCGCTCCACACTGGGCGCACGACCTTCAGAGTGTGATTTCATCTTGAACAGAAAAGTTTTGGACGCACTCATTTCTCAGCAGCTGAGGCTGCGACGGTTCCGAAGTTCGAGGCAGGCAGCACCTGGTCCTGAACTCTACTTATTAACTTTGATATTCTTTTGTTGAAAGAATTTACCAAGGCGTGTCGATTCATGAGGCGGACGTAGTGTAAGATATCCTACCGGGACAACCATCCGCCGTTGTGAAGCAGGCGGGTAAGGTCAAAGCGGCCCAGAGGCCGCTAATACGCTCGCACTCCTCCATGGTATCCCGCGAGGATGCCCGCGTTGGGAATCCGGTTGAGTGTCCCCGCGGGCTCCGCCGACCCAATCCGGCACTGTCCTGATGCGGCTGTGAGGGAGACCGCTCCGAACCGGATAGATGGATTGCCCACAGGTGGACGACATCGATCAAAACAGCGGCAGGACGTTGACCACTTCGTCCCATGATTGCTTCCCGGAAATTATAGATGTTGAGGGAAAACCCGAACTGCGAGCAGTGATGCAAGAAGTTGTTTAGTCTCTCGTAGACAGACATTTTATACACGCCAAGCTCGTACCTCGCTGTAGAGCCAAGGATGCAGGCTGATGCAGGGAAGGTTCGGGCCTTTTTTAGCCATAATATTAATATATGGCGGCAATGATGGCCACCCTGTCTGCTGATCGTCCTTCGGAATCTTTGGGCGGCCCGTCCCCTCACCTCACTGGCATGAGACCTGTTCACAACGGCATATATAACCGGAGGAATCCTACACGCACCTCGACACTCCGGGATGTTTTCCTCCATAGTGACGGCAATTCTACTCCTCCTGTGGGCGGTGTCTGTGTGCGCGTTAACAATCGTTCCGCCTTATACTGGGCGAACGATCTTCAGTCCGCCATCGAGCTACATCGTTCCCCGCTCTCTTTACGCACTTTGCTCATTCCCCAGGATGGTGCTGACCAGAACGTCCTTCTTGCAACTTGGGAGAACTACTCGCCCGAACCTCCGCACGTGTGGTTTCCCATCTTCCGCTCGGTAGATCTCGGACAAACATGGACCCCTTTTTCCAATGTCACCGACACCCAGAATGGGTGGGGTTTGCGCTACCAGCCGTTCTTGTACGAGTTAACGGAGACTATCGGAACCTTTCCGGTGCGCAGACATCGTCGCCGCAGTCTTGTAGTTTTTGCTGATTTGACATAGGCAGGAACAGTACTCCTTGCCGGAAACTCCATCCCAACCAATTTGAGCAACACTCAGATCGACGTGTATGCTTCACCTGATAAAGGTCGCACCTGGAAGTTTGTTGTGAGACACCTTTCCACGTCTTCATCATTCTCTATATAATTTTCACTGTAGAGTCATGTCGCCGCAGGAGGAGAAGCGATACCCGACAACGGACTTACCCCAGTCTGGGAACCATTCATCGCGACTTTCAACCATCAGATTGTGTTGTACTATTCTGACCAACGCGACCCTCTCCACGGCCAAAAATTGGCGTAAGTGCCGTTACAACTGTTATTCAGCGGTGAATCAGAATGGAAGCTGACTCCACAACGTCGACTCGACAGCCACCAAGTCTCCTCAAATCTCCTCACCTGGGGACCCATCGTCAACGACGTGGCCCTCCCAACATTCAGCGACCGCCCAGGCATGACGACCATCGCTCAGCTACCCAACGGGAAATACATCTTGACATACGAGTACGGCGGCGCGCCGGAAGGCGGCTTCGCTGTCTACTTCCGCGTCTCGAGTTCACCCCTTATATTCAACTCCGTGGCCGGATCCGTCATCCGAGCAGTGACCGGCGAACTGCCGACGAGCTCGCCCAACGTCGCGTGGACGGCCCACGGTGGGGCCAATGGCACGATTATCGTGTCTGCAAACAGCCATACAGGGGTGTTCGTCAACACCGCTCTTGCGGCGCCAGGAAGTCCGTGGACGTATGTCGCGACAAACGCGACGAGGTCGTACACGCGCGAAGTCCGCATTCTGCCGTCGAACAACCAGATCCTGCTCACTGGAGGAGGTACACTCGGTGGGACTGCAAACTCTGTCACAGGCACCATACTTCAGCTGCCATGACCTTTTGTGGTAGTTCATATCCTTGTCTAGGAATTGGTAGTCTCTCGCAGACAGACGCTTCAATATTACCTGATCTCGTACCTCGATATATTGAAGTCTGTTAGTAAGCGCGGGGGTCCGATCAGGGTAAAACTTTGTTACATAATCTGCACAGCCACGCCGCCGGTTTTCGATGTTTTGTGCCTACAGGATAGATAATTAAACTGGTTTTTGGTGCGGATGAATCTATATTAGTGCACTAAATGTTCCTGCCTGCTCAGATTTTTTATCTAGAGCTCAGAATCCAGGCGGATGAAGTGCTGAAGCATGACATGTGACTATCACTTGTGTTACACTTCAAGCCTCAAACAGCACTCTAAAAGTTCAAATAAATTGGAGGAGCTTTTAAGTGGTGAATAAAACATTATGTATGCTAGAATTTCTCGAAAATATTAACACTAGTTTTGCGGTCGTCTTCCAAAGTACAGTGTGGCTGTGTTGATTATATAACAAGTGCTTACCCCAATCGGGACCTCGCACTTAACAACAGACTAAGGAATTGGCTGCGTACATAAGTAACGTACTTGCTCGATAGCTCTCTTGAAATGGACTTATAAATATTTCTAGTACAATTTGTATTTTATAACTTCTAAAATAACTTTGCTGAATTCTCCCTGTCCCCACCCTGCTGTATACTCGGCCTCAACCGCTGATAAATCACGCGTTTGTTCGAAAAAAAGACGACACATGGAGCAGCCTTTCGTTGAAGGCTCTGTAATACAGCTGCTGTAGTCTTGAGTCTAAAGCAGTTGATTATTTTTCCGACACTTTTTCTTTCCCGGAAAGCTGTGGGGAGTCTGTTCGAGTAGCAGTGGGAAGTTGTTACTCGTCGCCCCGGCATTGCACAGTTCTCATTGGCACTACACCTATGTGCCCTAAAAGCTAACTCGCAGAACTCCATTAGGAATAGGACTGACAAAAACAACAACTAAAACAGCTCTCTAGATATTCACACCCAATACACATGTCGAAGACTCGAATGCCCACCAGTCTTTACATTTTTCGTTCACCGATAGCTGAAATCAAGCTGAAATTAGTCGCGGAAGATTCATTCTGGCCGCCTATCTGACAACTTAGTCTCTCTTAGATGGATGCTACAAAAACAAAAGCTCGTACATTGCGTGTCGTGCGACAGCGGAAGACGCAAGAATGGTCCGAGCGTTGTCCGAGCGTTGTCCGAGCGTCGCCGCGATACTCACATCCCGCGGGAGAGTCAATATTAATGAGGGTTCTCTTTTCGGAGCCAAGGTATAAGTAGCTGAATCTATTTTTCATTTTAGAATGCTCGCGCGGTGTCGTCTGTCTGAACAGTTGAACTTTATCAAAAGCCTGCGATCCAAACAACGCAAATGTCTCGATTTGGTGATTTGATGCCATCATATTATAGCACATGTACTTAACCAAGCAAAGCAATAATCTCGGCTCCAGATCTTTTCGGGGATGGCTTCGGAGACGGCCGTGATTTGGGAATTACTGTAGCTGCTCTGTCTGAGCACTCCCTAGAACTCTGGAAACGAGACTAGCAAAGCAAAGGATTCAACACTTTTTTGAATGCAGCGCAACTACTGAAGCGACTGTAGTTTGTCATTACATAAAGCCGCGTGCCGTTTCTTCTCTGTAAACTAAGTAATACTAGTACTATGTACCTTATTTCGTCCATTATACTGTATCACGTCGCTCAGACCGTCCAATTTCCTTATGATGAGGTTGTGACGAACTTGCTTACCCATGGCCATGATCCATACTTCTCAGTTGAATCGGTTGTCAATTGTCAAGATCCAATCTGCATCGCAAACTCCATCGGGATCACGAACTAGTTGCTTAGCACCGCCGTTATTGTCAGTTGCTCCGGCCAAATGTATCCGCACCGCACTGACGTATCCCAAAACCTCGGTAAGTGCCCCACAATGTCGCCGACTTGATTTTGAGGACGATGAAACGTGTGTCGTGGTATCAAAATGTCTTGCAATGTTTTGTATTGCATTCTACCGCCTTTGTAGGGAACTCCGAAATACCGCTGAGTAAGTGTCCGCCTCAAAGCAAGGCACGGGCACCGACATCGAGGTCTTTTCAATATGCTGCGCTCAGCTAGCACGCTTCTCGGTAATCTCGATTCCCGAGTCGCTCGCACCAGCGTCGTTGAACACAGGGCGCATCTTCGCAAGCCCCCGAGCATTTTTGTAGAACACGACATCGCCTTCGTCTTCGACGAACTGAATAGGAAATATGTCAGTCCATTCGCCAACGTTGGAGAGGGCGCCAAAAGAAGGAGCAATCGCACCTTGCACTCGCGGAAGACACGGTACATCTCCGCCCACCCGCCTGCACCACCTTGCCAGCGCACCCCGGCGGGCCCTAGAACCTTGCGCAGCGCGTCCGTCGCCTCCCATGCGTTGTAGTGCGGGATTTTGCTGCACACATGGTGCAGGACGTGCGTCTCGGAGATTCCACATCTGGGAAAAGATCGTGTTAGTTGAGGTTATCATATTTCAAGTATTTAACAGGAAGAAAAAATATGGTAAGTGAGTGTGAGGGGAAGGGACGAAAATGTAGGAGGGAAAAAAGGATAGAGGGAAACAGGGAGGACGTACGTCGCATGCGCACCAAGCCATGCCATAACGCTGCCTAGGTCGCCGAGTAAGTTACGATCGAGGGTCGACAGCGCGCCGCGCGGGAACGTAAACTGGGGCGCGCGATAGTGCGGTAGCAGCGGATCCGTGTGCTGAAGGAATGTGATGAGAACGAGCCAGTGGTTTACCCTGGAATAGGTGAGTTAATCTTTGAGGTGGAGAAGGTGGGAGCAAGAGAAAGTGGAAATACGAGAGAAAACGAGGGAAAAAAGGCACCAACCAGAGATAGGGCTGGAGGTACAGCACGAACACACTGCGGATGCCATAGACGTAGGTTGCGGCCGCGAGTCCGATCAGCCAGAAAACAACGCCGATATCGGAGAGGACAACGTCCACCCAGTGGTGCGGGGAGAACATGACCGCCTTCGGGTCAAAATCTATATCGTAGTCAGCGCAAATGTACAGAAGCGCATAGCAGGAGCGGAGACAACGTACGGTTGGTACCCTTGCGGTAACGGCGTTGCCCTGATGCGTTGGTGATGATGTACATGGGCCAGCCGACGAGCTGCAGGTGAGGTGAACGTGTTTAGTGAGGTTGCAGTTCGGGGCACGGGGACTGACGAGAAAGACTGCGACGCCCCAGCTCGCACCAATAGGCGAATCACCGAGCGCCTCCCAGAGTTCCTTCTGAACCTCAGCGGATGCCCGCGCACCGAGACGGTCCTCTCGCTTTGGGTCGAGAGGCGGAAGGCCCTTCTGCGAGCGCGTGCTCGGGACCCAGACCTGGTCCTGCGTCATATGGCCCGTGCTTGCGTGGTGCTTTGGAAATTTCAGTGCGAAGACGCTCAAGTCGTGTTCTGCATACCTTGGCATGACTGGTAAAGGAAAAGATCCATTAGGAGGGAAAACGATGATTTTCCAGCTGTTTTGACGTACGTGATGCGCCAGGAGTGGTACGGGACACCAAGGCTAAGCGAGGATCAATAACAGAGTACTAGGGAACTCGAGCACGAGCATACGCAGAGTGCAGGATCCAGCCAACGGTATTGTTGATCAGCTTAGATTCAGAGAAGGCCTGTGTGTCTTCTGAGATTCTGTCGAAAAATTCACTAACTATAGCTACCTGATGTCCACATTCATGACCTGCACAATCCCGTCAGCGAAAATCAATCGAACTGGACGATCCTGTCATACCGATAACCCAGATGCCAGTCCCAAAGAGACCCGCCAAGAATCCATACAGGGACCACAGAGCGAGCCGCACGAGGAGGTACACAAGAGGATACGGCGTGGTGAAAGTCTCCGGGTTAATGAATGTGTCGGCATATGCTGCAGTCTTGTATATTCCACCGATGATAGACAGATGCCACAACCTGCGAAATAACAGATATCACCTCTGACGAACTGATTTTCGGCGACATACGTGTACATTGACGACTTGAGCGCGGAACGCTTGAAACAGTGTGTCCTGGGCCATAGAGTCAGCTCAGAGTCGCATCGAGTACGCCAACAACGTACGGAATGGCATCGAGCAGCTGCTTCACGCTCAAATCGGGGACCAGATAGACTCCAAGCTCGTCGGACATGGCGAGAAACAAGAGACAATTCGCCCCCAAACATTTTTGATCGGCATGAGCGCGTTCGGCCCACATTCCAGTTTGGGGTACCGGGTAGACGGATCAATGACGTTGGTCAGACTTGATGACTGTCGATGTCACCGCAAACTGGCTTCCCCCGTCGCTTTGGGGTTTCATAGGACTTAGCAGCGAGGTGTTTAACATACATGGGCTTAGATAACTTCATAGAATAATTCTCGTATTCTTTACTATACAAGGAATTTTCAATCCGACTCGGTGCCATTAGTCAAACGAATTGGGTTCGCATAGGGCACAGAAGAAAAGAAATACGATCACCAATCAGTATCTTCATCCACTAACGCATTCCACGGATCGTTCCCCTTCAGTTGCCCCGAAAGCATGGAAATAGCGTCGAAACTTGTGCCTCCAAGGTCCATAGTGTTCTGTTAAAAGCAAGTCAATTTTCGCAACGCCATCTCGCTAGCTTCCGAAGCTTCGCTCACGTTAAGGAAGTGAACGACCGAATAATATTTCAACAGCTCGACAGTCCTATGATTGCTTAGTGGGAATTAGATACATTGGATGCTAAGGGACGTACTCGAGGGGAGGAGGCTCGACGAAACGTCCGCCATACTCCAGCGATGCGTCGTTAAGCCATGTTGTATAACGCCGGAATAGCGCTGGACGGATAAGATTCGGGGGAAGCACTTCAAGGTAAAATGACCGCACCTTCCCCAAGCCACACCTGGCGCCAATACGAACCCGGATCCGTATCACGTTCGGATTCGTCTATTTGCTCCTGCGGGGGAAGACGCGCGGTGCCTGCCCACACCTTCGCAAGTCCATAGGATTGGTACCGCCCCATAGTCCACGGACGTCCTGAAATGGAAGAATTTAACGAGATGGCCGAGGGAGATACAGTTGAGAGTACGAACCAATGGTATACGCGAGCGTCGGGTCTGTGTAATGGCCCGTCCACGATATATTCTCGGGACGCCGCGTCGTTCTTCCAATGCTACGATTTGAGCGCGTATATACAAGAATGAGGAACGGATGCTCACGAATTGGGAGGATACAAGGGAGAACTTCGGAATCCCGTAGCCAGTATAATCTAGAAGTTTACACCCACATATCACCGACACCTGAATGAAAGGAGAAAGCGCGGACCTCATCGATACCCTGAAGAATGGAGCCATTGATGAGATGTATCTTCCCGTCGCGGATGCCAGCGGTATGTTTTTTGAGGGGCTTGAAAGAAGCAATTTCGGGCACAAATTCTGTCATGTTGGGAAATCTGGAGAGACTGCGCTGCCTCATTCCTTTGCGCTCACTGGAGGGCTGACAATAAACTGAGTTTATTTTCAAAGGGAGGAAAAGTCAATCAAATGCTTACTCGAACGCTCGCGATGATGCGATGTGCGAATGGACTGATGTCGCGCGCGATTTCAGAGGCAGAGACAGAGGCACCGACAATGAGTACAGTCTTTAAATACCTTATCAGTGGACAGCTCAAAATTAGAAGGCTCTCACCTTGCCGGCAAACCGCTCCGGATGCCGATACCCCTGAGAGTGGTACATGCTGTAATGTTCCCCGTCCTTCGCCTTGCTCCAATCGATGATGCCCTCGATGTCGGGAACGTGAGCCGAGGTATACGGGCCAGTGGCGATGACCACTGCATCGAACGTCTCGGTCCACCATTCTTCGAGAATCCGGTCCGACTCGCGCAGACGTTCAAGGCGGCGGAGCGTGAGCACCCAGGTGTGCGTCTCCGCGTCCTTCTCGACTTTCTCCACGCGGGTAGAATATGACGCCACTCTCGGCGCAGATAGCGTCGCGGGGCAGTGATCGTTCGTGTTGAGGCAGTGGTGGGACGCATACGAGCGGACGTGCCGCTGGATCGTGTGGTGGGAGAGAACCCAGGGAATGTCGGGACCGTATGGAACATCCGGGAGCTCTGTGCTCACCTGCGTGAGCAGTCGAGTAAATACGCGAAATGTGGAGGAGAGAATTTGCAACCGGCCTTGGGCGAGTTGGTGAAGAGGTTGTACCAGACCGGACGAGGTCGCCAGTGTTCGGTCCACCTGTGATCCAGCGTCAGGCCGCCAGCGCCTTCATTGTAATAATGCGTGACGGGAAGCTGAACAGGTATCTTGGCGGTTTGACCAGCAGGCTCGTCGCTGAATCGCTCTCAGCCGCAGTCAAAGCAAGGAGGGGATAATTACGGATAGGACTCCCTGACAGGAGTTTCTTCGCTGTAAAGCCAGTTCCCCCCGGGATGCGGAGCGCGCTCAAAAAGGCGGACTGTAAGGTTGTGCTCTATGAGCTTTGCAGCAGCTTGAAGTCCAGCAGGTCCTGCTCCAATAACGGCGACGCGGTGGATAGGGTGATGGAAGGAGGTCCTCGGCTGTTTAGGCGTATCGAAGACAGCTTGGAATTGGTTTCCGGAGAATACGCAGAGCCCAAAGGAAAGAAAGGCCAGAAAGCCTTTGCGCAAAGCCATGTCGTCTGAAGAGATAAGACTCGTTATGTTTGGTCTGTGGGCGCAGAATCAGCGCAGAATCATCATGATGCGGCGATCATATGCCAACCCAAGGGGCGACCACTAAAATTATCGCTGAATCGGGTGGTACTATGCCTAGTTGTTTGGTTTTTGATGCATGTGGCTGGGTCATCAACGGCCATCAATTCCATCAGCCTGTTAATGAGAGACGCGTTTCTGGCTGTTTCTGGACACTTTTGGAACTATAAATCAGCCAAGATTGCATCCAAGACTTAGCCACAGCATCTAATTGGGTAGGGCTGCACGCCGTGCCCGTCGCGCCGGTTCTACGGGGTCCGGCGACGGGCATACCGTCCCGTTCCGTGGACTCTTTCGCTGCATTTTTTACGGCCGTTCCCGTCGAAAACGGCCGCCGACGGGTCGACGGGTCCTTAAAACACGCCATAAACAGTTGGATATGCCATGTATGCCTTTTGTGAAGCATGTTCTGTGCAAAGGTAAGCCCAATACACAATTTAGGACACATCTTATGAACTTACTTATGAGTTTAAACAGGCGAAATGACGGCCGTCGCGTGACGGACCGTTCCCGTTCAGGTCCCGTCGAAACGACGGCCGTGCCCGTGACGGGCACGGCGTGCAGCCCTATAATTGGGCCGGATCTGACAAGCATGTTTCAAAGAGGTCAAAAGAACATCGGTAGTTCAGTTATATTTAATTAGAATCAGAGACTATTTGTAACTTCTTTACCATAAAAATATGCCTTAGAAATGTCTTTACACCAATGGGTAAGACACACTATTTATGCCACATGCTGCTGAATGTCCATACGCATCCAGAAACACATCTCTCATTAACACGCTGATGGAATTGGTGGCCATTGATGGCCCAGTCACATGCATCAAAAGCTAAACAGCTAGGCATAGTACCACCCGATTTCAGCGATAATTTTAGTGGTCGCCCCTTGTGCCAACCAGTTTTTCATCGTTAGACCCATTCTAGGATTGAGTTGGTCTATGGACCTGGATGCTTGGTTTGATTTTGAGTGGATCTGCTGCCAGTGTGATGAAGCAAAGAGGTTTGGAGTAATTCACAAGTCGTTTGGCGCAGCGGCAGCTCGGCATCGTGATATGATCGAAAGATTCCGCCTGTGAATGTTGGAGCTTTGGCAAGGGAAATGAAGGAAAAGAACTGGAAAGGTGTGGGGTTTCCGACAGTTTGTATGGCGGTCAGTTGGCACTTTCAATATTCCCGGTATAATAACACGATTTCATACTATAATTGGACATTTGGCTATGAAACTGAGTGCCCCTCAAAATCTTGATGGAATCCTGCTGGACTCTAAGAACCAAATGTTCCGATATATATTTTGGAACATTCTCTCTATAAACTTTTCACTCCTCTCTAAACCTTTTGTTCAACTCTCTCTTAAAACTTTCTGCCCTTGGCTGTGCTAACCCTAGTGATGGAACATTTTTTGTAGAGCAGCTCACAGAAAAGTTTGAGAGGGCAGAAAGTTTTAAGAGAGAGTTGAACAAAAGGTTTAGAGAGGAGTGAAAAGTTTATAGAGAGAATGTTCCAAAATATATATCAGAACATTTGTTTCTTAGAGTCCAGCGAGATTCCATCAAGATTTTGAGGGGCACTCAGTTTCATAGCCAAATGTCCAATTATAGTATGAAATCGTGTTATTATACCAGGAATATTAAAAGTGCCAACTGACCACCATAAATTTGCAAGTGCCTGTGTCACTGAAGTCGTCATCACACCATAATCCATCATTCAAAGCTTGATCCCAACATTCTCATTTCAAATTCGCTCTTTTCACAGTTTAAATTTCCCATGCAGATTTAGTGTTATCTTCTTCATGCCTCCACTCGGTGAACAGAAAGCTGAGCTGAAACCCGGGCCCACCCTTTCAAGAAGAGAAAAAAGGGACCTAGAAATTCATTTCATATTTAGTCTTCGACTAGAACCTGGGGCCCTCTGCATGGCTAGCCACTAGCTGCTGCGATAAAATTTTCCATACACCACCTCACCCATGGTCAAACAAGGCCATGCCGCAATACAATTTCTCACCAGCGGCCGCACTTTGCAAGAACACCACCTCATGACCAAAGCTACGGCCCAGTGTCGGTGCAATCTGAAAGATCAATTCACTGCATTGCTGCACCCAAGTGTCTCTGATATAGATCCTCTCAATTTTACCATCCTTGAGCTGTGTTTTGCCATCATGGATGCGCTAGACCCAAAGCCAAAGGACGCGCCAATTTTGGATTGTTCATGGAAAGGATGTGGATGAAGTTTTGCTCAGTATGACAGATTGGCTCAATTTGATGGAGGATGAAGACAAGTTGGGCCCGTTTTCCAGACTGGGATGTGCCGGAAGAGCTCAAGCCAATCTCAAAGGCGGAATCCGAGCCAGAGTCGGAACCTGACGAGGAACCCAGGCCGAGTTTCCCCGAGGATGTCTTCCCCTCCACCCGGGGCCTGGCAAAAACCCTGCAAAATCTTGCACTTTGGACTGGGGAGCTGTGTGGCGGTAGTGGGGTCTTTCTCCTCATTTTGGGTACATGTGCCCGGGCTCGAGGCTGCTTCAGCTAAAACATGGTGGGTGTTGGTGTGCATAGGGCTCGATGCCGGCCCCACATTCCCTTGGGAAAATTTTGGGCGCCCACAGCCACGTTCTTCAGAGCTTGTGAGCAGTGGGCAGCTCTACCGCATGATGTGCATACACCATTCGCAAAACCAGTGTATGAAATCAGACCGCAGAAACCATGGAGAGACTCAGAAAACAATGATGATCTGGTGCTGCTGTGCGCTTGTGTGCTACTGTGACACGATGATAAAGACATGTCCTTCGCTGCTTGTAGTCCTATTAACCAATTTATAGTACCAGAAGCAAGCATGGAGCAAAGGCAGTGCACCGCACAAACACCTGTGCAACAATGTGGACACCCTGCACCAGGTTCTGGGTCTCAAGGAAGATGGTGTGCACTGGAAAGATGTGCTCACACACCGCGTTGAGGGTGACTCCCAGCCAGAGAATGCATTTGTGGAGATCTGCAAGACTAGAAAGGTTGATGGAACGCAGATTCAGTCTATTGCAGACTTGCTGATGAAACACAATGTCGCAATGCATGGATTGGCCCTCCCAATAATCTTGGAGAGTTCTGGAGTCACATTAGGGTGTTTCACACATCCCAACTTGAGCCCCGATTTGAGCCCTAACTTGGACCCCAACTCAAGACGAAGTTGGAACCTGAAATTAGGCCGATTTCGAAGTTGGATGTCAAATCGTGCTTAACCCCATGATCTGACATCCAACTTGACCCCAACTTGGCACCCAATTTCGTGCCCCAACTTCACTTAACGTACATTGGATACACGAGAATGCCAACTTGATGCCAACTCAAGTTGATCTCGGGCTGATGAGCATTCACACATCAGTCCCCAACTTGAGTCCTGACTTCGACCCCGACTTGGTCAAGTTGGGGCCAAGTTGGGGTCAAAACTGGGGTCAGGTTGGGGCTAAAATCAGAATGCGTGAAACACCCTATTGGGAATCAATACAACAACTAGCAGAAAATTGATGAACCACACTGATTTCGATTGTGTTATGAATTTCTCTGTTGGATTTTTTTAGAGCCTCAGTGCAAGGCGATTCAAAAAACACCGTCAAGGGGTTGAAAACAATGTTGAACTCGGCACGTGTTCGCTTGGCCGCGCATCCCTTTCAAACACCCGACAATGTTGTCGGCATCCCATTGTGAAATTTCAGCCCAAATACTGTCTCAATATGTAGGGGAGCGACCAATCGAGGGCTGTGACATACCTGTTGCCTCTTTTTCAGGCAACGGAGGCCACTGTGAGCGTGACCGTTGCCTCAGAAGGCAACAAGATAAATTTTCTTCCCGCAGAAACAGACCAAATATGGGATTTCTAGCACTTATCCAGTGCTTCCTGAAGAGAAATACTGGTTTTGTGACTTTCCCGACCTATTCCCAAGGCCAGGATTTTTTTTCGGATTTTTTTCGTCAATGTCACAATTTTTTCGAAGCAACCAAGCTCACCATTACCGTGACAAGGGCAACACAACGGACAGTCCATTACCGTGACCATTGCTCCCCTACACATAGAGACAGTACATCAATATTTGTTATTCTCCCCTTTAAATGAGTTGTGATTTGCTACCGGTTATGACAGAGGCTCATCCGTGGGTGCTTCCTCGCAATTTCTAGGTTGCTTCTAGGCCTATTTTTCACTCATTCTCTTCCGCATCACTCATTTTGGGAGACAGACCTTTATTTGATGTTCAGCACGGATTTAGGCTCGTGTCCAGCCGTTATCCGTTCGCAATGACGAGCAAGCAAGAATTGTGAACTATAACGGCTGGTGGCACTTAGCCGTAAGTTGGGGAGCGTCCGAGGCATAGGAGGGTCGGGTCGGGTCGGACCCGACCCGACTCTCTGGGGCAGTGCTGGGCGGTGCAGATAAGATCAATCAGATAACAACGACAGTGCCCATCAGATGGCGGCCCTTTGTCTGGCTGTAAGTCATTGCCACGCCGCGCCGCTGTTGTCCCAGCGTTGTCCTGCTGATTGTGATCACTAATACACTAGCCTTTGTCTCTTCAATGTCCCCAAATGCTCTCTACTTATTGTTCTCCCCTGTTTATAAGATTTCATTATGGACTCAGGACTTCGCTGCCTTGAGTCGATCTCTGTCATTCTGTGGATAAACCAACCGAGGATGTATGTAGAAGCCCCAGTATGAGAGATTCTTTCCAGGCATGATTGTACCTCACCAAGTTGGGAGGGAGGAAGCTTTTGTGGAGGCACGCGGTGACAAGCGGCTCATAGCGGCAGCGGCACCAGTTTGTTGATCAATGCATTACCGTGGTGCCGAGATCAAACTACTTGAGCCGCAAGCGAGTCGGGTCGGGTCGCCACAGCATTGGTCAGCAGGTCGGGTCGGACCCGACCCAGACGACCATGGATCCGACGATCTGGTAAGTTGACAGATGGCGATTTTAAACTCCGATTATACCATATCAAGACTGCCGCCGGTTCTTGAAATGGAAATGTGGCTATGCCAAATTTTCAAGGATTTGCACGTCACCCGTCCTGCTTCAGGGATCCGTCTGGAACCGTCCCTAAGGCTCCAGGAGGGCATGAAATTCTCTCAACTATCGTAGCTCTCGTGCCTGTGCAACTAAATGCGTCGACCGGGCTTAATTCACGTCTATTCACATACTCGTGTTGTGCTCGCATAATATCGAATCTTCCATGGCGGAGAAGGAGTACATAGTGCATTGGTCTAGCTGTGATGGGATCAAAGAAGAGCTTCCAGACAGCGAAGGACGCTATGACGCTTGTCGCCTTCGCCCGAGCAGCGGCGCCAGCTCTCAACACGGTGGCTACCACCGTCACTGTCGAGCTGGATCGTAGCGCACGATCGTGACGCCTACTATAGCGCACGTATGGCCCACCATCTGAGAACTCGCGAATCGACCACCACGCGAATCCAGCGCACGACGCCCGGACCTGAGCAGCCAACAACGAGTTGGACACCTTGTCAAAGATTCAAAACTTCCTACGGTCAACGCTGGTCAACGCTGGTCAACGCCGATGTGGACCGCAGTCTGTGTGGGGCAGGGATGAATTGATATCGTTGTGCGTCCTGCCTCCACTGGTGTTGCCCGTCGGCGGCGGCAGCAGTGGCGCCCCTTCCGGTCGTCGCCGAGTCCCCTGTCCTCGCCGACACGTCCTTGTTGGCGGCGCCTGCCGCAACCACCGCAGCCTCGCCCTCGACCGCCACACCTGCTGCGGCTGAGTCGGCGACGGTGGGGGTGTCCGCCTCGACTCCCACCCTAGCCCCCATCTCTGCCGCCATCGTCGCGGCACTCGACCACGCCTCTGCCGCCTCCTCTCCCGCTGTCGCGAAAGCTCCCGCGGTCGCGAAGGCTGCAGCCCCGGTGATGAAGGCCACCGCGACCTCCGCGGCCAAGCCTCAACTGTCCCTGCTGCGAGGTCTATCGCTACCCCCGCCGAGGCGACCAAGGGTG
The DNA here is from genome assembly GCA_029378375.1 of Mycena olivaceomarginata. Taxonomy (NCBI): domain Eukaryota; kingdom Fungi; phylum Basidiomycota; class Agaricomycetes; order Agaricales; family Mycenaceae; genus Mycena; species Mycena olivaceomarginata. Next base: position 67,042 of record JARKIC010002065.1, read on the forward strand.
CCGCGCTCTCCCGCTGTTGCAACAGAGGCTGTCGCTGTTCCCGCCGCTGCCCCGCCGCGACCGGGCGGACGCCGCTGCCTCTGCTGCCCCCGCCGTGGTTATGATCGTCTAGCCCCCCGCAGCCCAGACTATGCCCGCGGCTGCCCAGGGTGATACCCCGCAAGTGAGAATAGCTCTTTGAGCTCTCAGCCCCTTCCGGGTCTCACTAACTCTCCGTAGACTATGGTGTCGTCTCTCGTGACTCCGACCCGTGCCGTGATCGCGCCTGCAGCGTCCTCGACTGCCAACAGCAGCAGGGCCAAATTTCTGCCTCTCCCGGCTTTGGTTGAAGCTCCCCCCAAGTCGCATGCATAGAAGAGGAAGGAGAACAATGGCAAGGGCAGGAGCAAGGGTAAGCCTTGTTTTACACATGCACTATACCAGTCGTGCTCATGCATCTCTAGGGGCCCCCGCGCACCCCTTCCCCCGCCCTCACGCTGCACATCCACCTTCACAGTGTGGATGAAATCACCACGTCTGCCTTTGCATTCAGAGTCTGAATTAAGTAATACATAGTACTCGACGCGTAGCTGCAAGTTCGAAGAAAATGGAATATATGTGCTGACTTTGAATCATCCTGTTCGCTCTGACCCACCCAGCATTCAAGGCACGTCGCCTTCTACAAACACAATCATGCAAGCTGAGGAGAAGGGGAGTCAAAGTTTGTACCGGAGGACTGGAATGAAGAACGAGCGCGAGCCCGGCAGCAGGTGTAGGGCAGGATCGCACACACCCAGAACTAAGTCTCTTGATCCATTTTGTTTGCTTTGAGTAGTATTTCCATCGTTCAGGTACACAAAACTCAAGAGTCGGTTTGAACAAAAGATTCTGTGAGACTGCTGGACACAGCCACTGGGTGCGGATTCCTAACGCTCCACAGGCCGGGGGGAGGTTGTAGGAATTAGTGGAAAAATCAAGGTGGATGTTCAGAGTCGAACTATCGGATCTAGATGCCCAGAACAATCGGCAAGGTAGGGAATCTCTCTGAATCTCGACGTGACTGCAATTCATGCCTTACGTTCTCACGCTTGATCTAAGATGGCATGCAAAACAAAAAGTCTACGAACGGGAAGAAGACAGAATGCGTATTCAAAAAGACCTTCAATCCGTGACCATTCCTGTGAGCAATCTGACCTTGCCCGATCCCTTTCTCAATGAACTTCTCTCCATTCGTTGCTTTTCCAACGTAGTTCGAGCGCGCTCCTCTGTTTTCCGTTTCCTCTGCAACTCACCTTCAAGCTTCTGGCGCTTTTCGGGCCGGCTCTCTTCCAATAATTCCTGTTCTTTGGCGGACACGGCCTTTTCAGCTTTGACCATGGCGTCTAAGCTTTCACGAGTCTCTCGTTGTAACATTCAATTTTCTGGTCTTCACCGGTGAGAACACGATGCTGAGTATTTGCTATAAGCAGAAACCGGTCAAGATAAGATAGAATGTGAATGTCCATGAGACTTACATTTCCTCTTGAGATTGTGGAAAGCATTTTCTGATATGTGGCCGGTTTTGTACGACGGGGTTATGCCGTAGCTCTCGTATGTCTGTAGATAGAATGAGACGAAGAATCAGAAAGAAACGCAACTTACAGAAAGGGTTTTCATCTTGATTGTGTCGAAAAGTTGGCCCTTTTTTAGCCCACCGAGCAACGTGCAGTGGACACCTTCCCTGTTGACGTCCCGATGAACTGACTCAACGAGGTTAGAGTTAGCGTCGCCGGCACTCCATATGTCAATCGGAATGAAGCTATGCTCCCAGCAGATTCCAGAGAAGAAGAACTTGCTAGACTCCTTGTCATTGATCCAATCTGGTCGCATTCAACTCTGAATAAGTCAATTTTCAACAATCACCGGCTCGCACTGACCATTGCCAGCTTTCCCGCCTTTTTCCCGGATCTTTAACAATGTCCCATCCCAGTCATCATGCTCCATGCATACTAAACTGCGCATTAACCATCGAACCTCGTCAGAAACAGAACATTTCTTGATGTTGCGAAAATTATGGACGGTGCAGATGCGATAAATTCGGCGAAGGTGATCATAAGGATTGAGATCTTGAATATCGCGCTCCGGCTGATGAAGATCTGCCTTGCGTGGCATATTTGATGCAAGCTTTTGCAGGTGTAGTCCCAGACCTTGCCGCCGAAGTCAGTACTACCCAGATAAATTGTTTACCAAGAATTCAGACCTTTAGCCTGGCCGCGGTGTTGATCAGCAGTCCAAGATAGAATAAGATCGCCGTATCCTTCCGAACTGTCGGTGCTCGTGGCGTGGAGATGTCGCCATTTCAGAGACTTTCCTGTATCCTCTTTCACAATGGCCTCGATTTCTTCAAAGACACGTTGATGCGCTGCAGCAGTCTGCCGGTTGATGTAGATGCGACAAAATATTAAACCTGTCAACGAATACAATTTGAAGGGGTTACAGTTTTGTTAGTAAGTCCAGTGAACAGAAAAAACGAGAAACTAGCGTACTGGTGTTTGCATCGCGTTCCATGCAAGCTAATTCAAATTCCAAGAACCCGACTATCCGCCTGAAGGCGATGTCACTCTGCAGGTAGTGTCCTGTCGAGAGCAAACGCCGACTGGCCTCAGCCGCCATGCATATGATAATCCGAGTCATATCGTCTCTTGTATCTGCTTCCGGTTCGTCTTCCTCATGAGACGGCAAAGCCTTTGTCGGTATAGCAATAATGTGTCGAATATACCGCTCCGATGGTGGTAAGATGGCGTCCTGCTGAGCTTTGAGACTCAGAACACCTAGTTATGATGAGACACTGCGGCTGCAGACGAATCAGTAACACGCACCGTTCCAGCCAGTCCCAAATGGGCAATGCTCTTCAATCGCCCGTTTGATGTAGGACTTGATATGCGATCGGTTGGAGAGGCGAGACATGCCAGTCAGCAAGAGTCGGACAGACAATGAATGGGAATTTTGAAGTCAGGAAGGATTGAACGATCGGATGACGAAGAAGTCGCCGCGGCGTGATATCGGGAAGGTCTTGGGCCAGTGTTCCCAAAATCTCCATCAATTTATCCCTTATCTTGGGCGGCCGTTTTTTGTTGGTAGCGGCACAGGATGGGGATGATCACCGCTGGTGACAATCAGTACAAAGGGACAAGCAGCCCGATACTCCTCTTTCGGCTCGAATACTCGAAATTTACTTGAGCATGCAAGGCGTTGCATCAGTGGCTGAGTGAGATTTTGGGCCTCATCTCGATGCGGGAAAGCTAGAGAGAGAGCTGAGTGATGGAAGATTGCGTCGACCAAAACAACATACGACAGAATGTTTTTTGCTGCGAGCAATTAGCGACCGTGGAACAATCCGCGAGTGGACCATAGCCAAAGCCAAGGACGGCCTCCTCGATTTGCGTAACTTCTCGTTCGTCACCCGAGATGACTGCTTCGATGTATTCGAGATGATACGAACCGTCGTCAATGCTGCGATCAAGGAAGTGATCCTTGTTTGTTCGCGGATTATAATGCTCGCAGCTGAGGAATCCAAGTGTCAGCTAGTGTTGTGCTTCGGTGCAATTTTGAACAAGTAAATACCTTATGTATGGTTGACCGTCGTCGCTGGTAGTCAAACACAATCCGGCCTTCACACAGACCGTCCATCATTCGGTATCCGCGCTGAGTTTGGAATAGGTACAGCTCCTTCGCCTCCCTTTCTTCTTCTTCGGTCTCTGAAAGATGCGTGATTTCGGATAGAGGTCGGGAACATCCAAGTTTCTGAAGTGCGGCTAGGTACGCAGATGTTTTGAGAAAGATATCCCGAGTAGGCGACACATATTGCAAACGGTCTTCGCGGTCTTTCCGTAAACGTTCCTGAACATCCTCTCGGGAAGCTCTGGTGTGCGGAATGCTCAACTCTTCAGCATCGCTGTTAGGACATATCTTGGAACCTTCACCTGAATTAACTTATCAATAACAAAAATTATATGAAGCAAGTTCACGTTACAAGTTGTGTGTCGTTCTGCACAATTGACCATATTCCCCTCAGTGTCAACCAAAAGAGCGCACGTAACAGATTTTCCCGCAACCGTCTGCCCCCTATTACTGCCTCTGGAATATGCAATATTCAAGGTGGGATCTCGCCAGTCATTCGGATCCATGCGGAAAAGATGCCCAACTGCACCCGTCGAAGATGTTTCGGGATATTCCAGTACGTATCCAACGGGGTATTCGTAGAGACATTCGAGCGTGGTTATCCGATTTATCGCGACGTGAGTGCGTCGTTTGATAGGACTGGTTGACTCGGAGGTATCAGGGATTACGGGCACAATCGCCTCTTGAACATGAGTGTTGGGACAGCTCTCAAGGTACTTGAGAACCGATTCGAGATTTTGCTGTACGATCGGGGAGCATGTAGGGCAGCGCTGGTATTCAAGAATTTTGCTAAATGCAACAGCTGGGGTCTGATGTCGACACCGTTGAGTGCGGAAGACTGTCGGGCAGAGATGGGAGCCTCGGTCGGTGTGTGCGAAGCGCCAGATGTCTCGGGAGTCGGGTCAGCATTCAACAAGTCCCGGATTTCAAGTCTGCGCGGCTGCATCCCGTCGTCGGTGGTGAAAGACGATTTTTTTCTCGCTAGTACATCTCACGACGTCCCTAGTAATATCCGCTGTCTTGCTTTTGGGCAGACAGAGCATCGAGAAGACTCAGAGACTTAGTAGCGCACTTGCCACTGGAAATAGCTCTGAGACTCGAAGACTCGCAACATTTGTTAAAACAGTTTTTGTGACGATCATGGAGAGATACTACAGCAGTGCGATAGGAGAGTGGGCGGGGAGGAGCCATGGCCGCCACAGGGCGCGAAGGTGTCAAGGAAGCGGTAGTCCGAGCAAATGTGAAGGCTTCGGCGCTTCTGTGATGCCATCACAGCTAGACCAATGCACCCTCACCTCGCGGAGAAGCGACAGCCCATGACAGGCACTTCATCAACGTGTCCGGGCCCCCGAGGAAGCGGCAACGGCGTATCATTCAGCCCGTTACAGATGCAGCGCGGGAGGCGGCACAAAAGCAGTGGGAAGAAGAAGCAGGTGCACGGGCCGAGGCTTTGGCACAGATCCAATGCGACGAGGAGGCACAAAGGAAAGCCAACATCGATGATCACATCCTCGCCACGAAGAACAGCGGCAGCAGCCTCCAACTGGAAAAGAAAGGGTTTGGTGCTGAGGACTTCACCCGCACGAGCCACAAGGTGATCCAAGCTGATCTCATCTGATTTGTATTTCCTAACAGGTTTGTAGACTTTGGGAGGTCCAGGATCAGTCACAGAGGGCTTCAGGACCTTTAAATGAGTGGACATAGTCGAGAAGGAAGTAAGTACAAATCGATCAAGAAGCAAAATATGGGGATGATGGCGCTTAGCGGTACTCGGACCGTCGGCGGTAAGTCTTAATAAGGTATAATTGGTTCCATCTATCAACTTCAAACGGCTGAGTGCCACCAGCCGTTATGGTAAGGAATACCTGCTTGCTCGTCATTCCTGCACCTAACGGCTGGACACGAGCCTAGCACGGATCTCACGATTATTTTTTCAAGTACATTGACTGCGCACATTAATATTGCCAGCATCTCCTGTCCCGCCTCGCCCACCGGTTCCCCTGAGGGGCACCACTACCTTCACTATCAGCATGCCCACCAGTGTCCCTGCTTCTCATATCCGGGGCTCATTAATTCTCCGTATTCATACAACTCCCCCCCTTCCCCCCCAGATTTGTTTTGATTGACTTTCCTCTCTCTCGCAGATATATTTCCACCAAACGTGCGCCTTTCTACAGCCACTGGTAATGCTGCCAGTATTACGTGGATGTGGCTGCTGAGATCACAGCCATGTTTCGGCGGAATCTAGATCTGGCTAAACTAGCTGCAGGTTGTCCTTCTACTTCCGATTGCCTTTCAGCCGCACCACCGCTGCAGCGCTACAGGTGCCGCTAACCGTCTGGTAGACGCAGAATCTGCCGAAACTGCCAGTATTACGTGGATGTGGCTGCTGAGATCACACCCATGTTTCGGCGGAGTCTGAATCTGGCTGCAGGCCTGTCCTTCTACTTCCGATTGGCCTTTCAGCCGCACCACCGCTGCAGCGCTACTGCGCTAACCGTCTGGTAGTTCTGCTTGGCATGAAGTCCGGTGACACACACATCTCCTATCTTTAGGGTTCTCGCCACGGAGATTTTATGTCTTGCTATCCTGGGCCTTTCGTCCCGAACAAAACGTGCACACGCCGGTTCCCTCCGTTCTGGTTTCCGCTCCCAGGTGGATGCCTAATGGACGACTGCAGGTCAGGAGGTGAGAACCGGGCTTGAATCTCATTGAACCTCGCGTCAGCCACGCTGGGGCCCTAGATCCCTCGCTGCACATATTATTTGGGAGTTTCCTGTGGAATTTCCTGTTCTGGCGCCCTACTTATTTTTTATTGACTGCGCCGGCGTTCGGGCCATCTCCCTACGATTCATGTACCCTCATTTCCAGTGAATGTGCACCTTACACACGCCGCTCACCATCCTCCACCAGAAATAAGACTGCGCCGTATTTGTGCATTCACCTTGGATAAAACTCCGCCAATCCTTCGTTCCGTCTTCTTCGCATGCGGGACCCTTCTTACCATGCGTGAACCGACGTCGGAGTCGGAATTTCTGTCGGTGAGATTACTTCCTCAAAATCCGAGGTAGACTCCCGCTCATACTCGATGAGATATTCAGGACAACCAGGTACCGCCGACCATGTCCCATGAGCCGAACGCAAGGACCATGCGGAATTGACTTCACCTCCAGACCTCTTTTCGAGCCAGTAGCTTTTCTGAATTGGCTGGATGGAAGGGACCTCTGGCCCAGACTGGACCGTCCCGCCTCTGTCCACTCCCATGCAGCACTCGTAACCAGGTCTGATACCGGCCATCGATCTTGCAGCCTCGAGCTGGCGATGATATCTTGAAAAGGTTTTCTTGGTGGAATACCGAAAACCCTGGCAGCAAACAAGGTTTTAAATACTTCTCCGACCTACCGTCCGATGTGTCCGGGTCAGAGGACTGCTCCGCATGTTATTCTACGTCTGGTTTCAACTATATCTGACATTTCGTGTAGATGGTTGCCTTCCATTCAAGGTTCCTCTAAGACGCCGGAGAAGCACAACAGCAAACGTTTTTGTCCTTCCCAGCATGTCATCTGGTACCGTGCTGAGTTCATTTATTTCTCATCAGTAACGATTCTAGGTCGGGGATTTTATTCTCGAGTCGGCAAAGCCGTGGAAGGATATTCCACATTCACATTACCTTCATGGCGCCATCCAGAGAATCATGATCAACAGTTCCAATTTATGTCCTCCCCAACTACCAATATTCCACTCGTCTCCTCTATGGTTGCTCACACTACTCCTGGGGACACAATATTGGACCCGTATCATAGTTCTTCCACCGGCACGCTTTCGAGTCACCCAATCCTCAATATACAAGACGCGGATTATTTTTCTGCCCTCAAGCCGCAACCCCCGGCTCAACTCTGGCCACGTCGCCAGGACGTGGTGCGAGTCACCCAATTCTCAATATACAAGACGCGGATTATTTTTCTGCCCTCAGCGTCAACCCCGGCTCAACTCTGGCCACGTCGGCGGGACGTGGTTCGAGTTCTTTTCCCACGTTAGTTCCAGAAATTAGTGGTTGTACTCGCTCACCGAAACCCCCAGCGCATCCTTTTCCGGCGACCCGTCGTTGCATAGCAATCGTTTCGACTGGCACATTTTCGGGGATTCCAATCTTCAATGAACAGGGATCGGATTATTTTTCTGCGCGCGTCCAGAGCCGCAATCCCGCTACCACGTCGCCCGCCGGCGGGTGTGCGGATTTCATTCCCATGTTAGTCCCAGGAATCACTGGCTATAATCGCGCTGAATGAAAACGTAGGTCCAGCGAACCTTATTTGTTCGGCAGTCCTCCTCCTGGCACATTTTCGGGGCTTCCGATCCTCAATGAACAACGGCCCGTTGATTTTCCTGCGCTCATCCAGAGCGTTGTCACGTCGCCCGGGCGTGCAGATTTTACTCCCGGGTCAGTTTCACGAACCGATGGTTTATACTTGCGCTGAACGGAAACGCAGAGCAAGCCTTGTCGGCGACCTTTCATTGTCCGGCAATCTTTCGTCTCGCACATTGTCGGGGCTCCCAGTCCTCAATGAACCAGAATTGGATCATCTTTCTGCACCCATCCAGAGCCGCAATCGCGCTACCACGTCGCCCGGACGTGCGGATTATATTCCATGTTAGTTCCAAGAATTAAAGGATATACCCGATCTGGATGGAAGCGCCAGGGCACGCCTTTCTGGCGAACTTTCTGCCTCTGAGAGTTCTTCCACTGGCACGCTATCTGGGCTTCCACTTCTCAATGAACAAGAATCAGCTGATTTTTCTGCGCTCAGCCAGAGCTGCAATCCTGTTACCACGTCGCCCGGACGAGGTGATCATATTCCCATGTTCGCAGGAACTACCGGCTATCATCGCGCTGAAAGGAAACATAGTTCCGGTGAAACTTCTTTGTCCGGCAGCCTTTCGGCTGGGTCATTGTTGGGGCCTCCAATCCTCGACGAACAACGGCCAAATGATTCCTCTGTGAGCCGCAATCTCGCTACCACGTCGCCCGGACGTGCGGATTATATTTCCATGTTAGTCCCAGGAATCACTGGCTATAATCACGCTGAACGGAAATACAGAGCATCACTTTACGACGACCCATCTTTGTCCGCCAGTTTTTCTACTGGCACATTTTCGGGCCTACCGATTTGCAATCAAGATGGATCGAATCACTTTTCTGCCCTCATCCAGAGCCAAAGCCCTGCCTCAGATCTTGTTGCCACGTCGGCCCAACGTGGTGAAGATTTCATTTCTAAGTCAGAATCGATCATTATAATCGCGGCGCATCATTGAACAGAGATATAGAGCACCCTGTGCCGTTGACCCTTTGTCGTCTGGCACCGAACCATCCCGGTTTCCGAACGTGACTCCAAGTACGTCTTTCTTTTGGAGATTTTGTTCGGCGAGCCATCGATTTAATCCTCCGACATTAGAGCCTGATGCAAGCCGTCGGAGGAAGGCACTGAACCGTGACACACCTTCTCGGTATGCATCGCCTCTGTTTTGTTTTTGTTTCCGTCCCTTCAACTACACGGTAGAGGCTGCTGCGTAACGAAAAAGCCCAAGAAAGTTAATCATGAGCCGTATACCAGTGGGCCACCGTTCTATCTTTTGTTTCTCCAGCATCTGAAATGCCGATCGGCTTCAGTTTTCTACTATGAAAACCCGGGCTCGAGTGTGCCTTCGAAGAGACGTCTGCTCTCCAATTCCACAGCCCACCCATGGAAGGGTCGAAAAAAAGAAGTCCCAGATGAGTTCGGTTTCGTAGAACCATTCACGGTGCCGGACCCTGGGATCAACAATGACCCCAAGGCCATCATATGGACGTCTGAGACTACCAGCATTGGTGTGTATATTGTTTTTCACCCGCGATCCCTGTTGATATCATCTAGGGATGGGCCATTCCCAGTATGGCGTTCCTCCGCCGTATGCTGTGTTCCCTCCGAGCGACCAGTCACCATAAAAAACTGCTTCCCTTGCCTTCCATTTTGAGTTGATCATCGTATGTCCTAGAATAGAATGGCCTTGAATACACGCGGTCTGCGGCCATTCCAAAAGTCTCTCCCAGACAGACGTTCTATGCAAGTTCTATGAGCACCTGTACCGTAATCAGCAACTTAGCAAGTTGGCCTTTTTCAGGCCTTTTCGCCTTTTTTTAAGGCAAAAAGGCCAAAAAGGTGAAAAGGTGTCGGACCTTAAAAGGTCTGAGTCCCTTGACTTAATTAAGGCAAAAAGGCCAAAGAAGGCGTGTTAAGTCGCCAGAAAAGGCCCAAGAAAGGATTCAAAAAAGCTCTCAAGCACATGAAAAAGGTGGTGAGAAACACAATATATTTAGATACTTCTATCAAGTTACGGCTACAAACAATATGAGGTAAGGGACAAGGGTCTGCGCCTGGAGTAGCGGGCGGTTGAGGAACCCAGTCGTGTCCAGCTTGAAGTGCTTGAGCGGGTAGAGCTAGAGCGAGAAGAGGAGGTATGCGAGCAGGCCGGCAGTGTGTGGGAAGACCGCGGAGGTGCCCGGGAGGGCATTGGTTGGAGAATACGCGCACTTGTCGTGAGGGAGGACGCGCCGACGGTGACGACATCCTCTGCGGCGGCGGGGGAGTGGTTGCATACGTCCCAGTGGTCATTGCCTAGAAGATGAGGTCAATGAGGGACAGCACAATGATTGAGGGAACAACGTACTGGTAGAGCGCAGCCCGCCATCGCGGTCACCGCGGGGTCGAGTGCGGCGGACTTGCCGCCGCCGAGACGAGGACTGCATGCGCGACAGGTAGGGGGTGATGAGGGTGCAACAATGGGGCAGTCGTACAGCAGGCAGTCTGGCACGCGAGGAGCAGTTGAGTGAATTTGAAGGGGGTGTGCCGATGTCTTGAGGCAATGCAGGAGAAGGCCTGTGGTCTGGCAGATCGAGACTTGAGGATCTTGAGGCAGGCCCGAGAACAATAGTCTTGATGACACCAATTGTGGTGTAAACGAGCAAGGCAGGGAGGTATCTCCCTATTTATAAAATTAAGCCTCCGTCCGTCTGAAGCTTTTTAAACTCCGCTTTTAATATATCATTCCGGCAGAAGTGGGAGCCGGCGCGAAGTGCCGGCGAGCGCTTGTAAAGCCATAAGCAAGCTTGAGAGGACTTGACACGGTGCACTTGCGGTTTCCATACTAGTACGGGGCGGCCAGAGAATTCTTGAGGGCAAGACAAGGAGCGAGTCGATACGATGATGGTGGGAGGGGAAGAAGAATGCCATCAAAATGAACCACAATTCCGCCGTAACAGGCAACGCGCACGGACCAAGTTTGACATGTGGATACCATCACTGATGCGGGACTGGGAACTTTTTGCGTCTTCAATGCGGTCCGCCAACTGCTGACAGTGACAAGGAACTTGGAAAGTGCATTAAAATGGAAGGTGATCTGGGTCATAAATTAATACCTTCTCCCGTCACAAACAAACCGGTGAACTCACCGCGTTCAACTTAACATTCAATCGCGTGAATTCGACATGAAAACAGTCCAAGGAACTCCAAAGGAACTCCAAGAAAGCCGCCGCTGAGGGTACAGAATTATTTTATTTTGACCATCAGTTTTCACTGAGAACAAAGAAGTCAATCAAAAGTGAGAAGCCTCAGAGAAGGCGAAAAGGCCGAAGCCGCGGAAGCCCTGAAAAGGCCGTAAAAAGGCCGACGTCGTTTGAAGCCCCAAAAAGCTCCCATAAAAGTGGAAAAAAAAAGGTCTGAAAAAAGGCCGGGGCCAAAAAAAGGCCGAAAAGCCCTGGTAAGCTCCCAAAAAAGGACTTGTCAAGTTGCTGATTGGCACCTCGTAGTCATTTTGTAGAATAGTATTGCAGCATGCCCCGAGGAGAGATCTTCCCATACTGGGTATACGACCACGTTGAACCGGGCCAATAAAATTACGACCTTGAATACTGGTCACTGAATTATTGTCGTTGTTTCGAACAAACGATCGTGCACTCGGAGCCAGGATGATTTATAACCGAGTATCGAGTATGATACTGTATAATGATCTGGATCGAAGTATCATACTAGTGAGACTCCAATCATTTAGTTTTCGTGTACTGATTGCAGTAAATTAAATGGAAACGGTTTCTAAACTGGATGACTTTCCATAAGCATTACAGCTATTGAGGATGTAATGACACTACCGATCATTTTATAAATAACTTGAAGAACAACTTCTGATACTTCCACTCTTGTCGCGTCCATTGCGAGCCCAGTTCTTGACAAAATCCCTTGTGAATAGGTGCGTTCGAAAGCATTTCAAATCCGCTTTCATTCTAATGTGGTCTCATTCCCTATCTACGCGTTTTCCACCTTATTCGGCTCCAGCGCGTGTACGCCGCCATCTTGCAGACATCTTTTCTTGCTCAGTTCTCGCTGAAATCAGCTCAAATTAGGTGCGTTCAACCGGCCTTTTTTCCGTATTTCTAACCGTGCCCGCTGATTCCCTCAGTTTGTCGTCTTGATAAATCCAGTTTTTGCTTTGTCCGGCGCATTTTCGCACTATTTTCGCTTGTCCTTGTGGGTTATTGTACCGATTCTTCCAATTCAAAGTGCGTTCTATGCCTCCACTCTAGATTCTGGTAGACCTACAAGGCATAGCAGCTTATCCACCCACAAATGGGCAACTGCCGTATCAGCCGAGATGTGAAAATCACTGCACTAATCTGTACGAACAAGGCCACCCTCTCTATCAAGCAAATCCTTGCATGCGTTGGGTTCTCACGCA